>CALSBZ010046679.1:548819-576754 GCA_943591055.1 Gobionotothen gibberifrons | reverse complement strand
TGTGTGTGTGTGTGTGTGTGTGTGTGTGTGTGTGTGTGTGTGTGTGTTTGCAAGGCACTTTTGAGACAAATTAATGTTTGATTAATCTTAATGTATACTGTATGTATAATTGGTTAGTACAATAAAGAAAGGAATTATTTTGTGCTCCGTTTTTTCTTGGGCGGCCCTCAATCCAATATTGGGTACCTAAATTGGCCCTCACTCATCAAAACTTTGAGAACCCCTGTTCTAGAGGTATATATCATCACTGTGCGACCAGAACTCAGGGCAGCGAATGTGAAACCAGACAACACACAAAGTAGCTTTACGGAGCCAAAACGGCAAATATGTCTTACCTTTGTTGTTGTCTGATCAAAAGTTGTGTTCAATGGCATAAAAACGCATAAAAGGTGTCATTCATCAAAATCGACGAGGGGGGCCAGAGATATGGCAAATCCACCCAAATGACCCCAGAAGTGGTTTTTTTCTTCTAAATCTCTCTAAAAAGGTCAAATGTCACTTGTTTTGCATCAATCTTGATACAGGGTACTTATTATATGTAATAGTTTGGATCCTTAAAGCTTTTAGTCTACTAACCCATCATTCAAGGGTGGTTTTCACTTTAAGTAATGTTTTTTTTTTGGACGGACACTATCATTTACATTTTTTTACTATGTTCAATCTGAATTTACTTTAGAAGTGAATATATAGTAATTTGTTCTGGGAATGTCATTTTCGAGCCTGAGACCTGAAAATCAGGCTCAGGGCTTAACAGGTTAATATCTATACCTTCAATGTTCACACTCAATTAAGATAATATAAGATAGGACTTTATTTATCCAGAGTTAACAAGTTACAATAAACACAGCAGCATGATAATAGAAGTAACTTATACATTATAATAATAAAACTGCACACTAACAGTGCAGTAAAAAAAACAAATTAAGCAACTATAAAAAACATAGATGGTTCCGACTGCACCACTCCACGAACCTGTCCACCACTCTCCTGTACTCGGCTGCCTGATCTCTGCTGATACAGCCCACAATGGCAGAGTCATCTATGAATGGCTGCAGATGGCAGGACTATGAGCTGTGACTGAAGTCTGATGAGCAGTGTGAACATGAAGGGAGAGAGGACCGTGCCCTGAGGAGCGCCTGTGCTGCTCAATATAGTGTCAGAGGTGGTGTTCTGCAGCCTCACGTACTGTGGCCGAGCTGTGAAGTAGTTTGTAATCCAGCTAACAAATGGAGCAACATGTATGTCCAGTAGTTTACTGCTACTCTCTCTAGCTCTCTGTATTCAGAATGGCAAACAGTTGTGTTAGTTGAAACGGAATTTTTTTGCATACTCAAGTTTTTTAAGAAACTATAGAACTTAAACCTTCAAGCAGTGATAGACGGGCCGTGGCGTATCCACGCGTGTCAGGGGTACTTCCTGTTGACACAGCAGTGAATTGCCATGACCGCTGGAGACTGGCCACACGAGTGAACATAAGTTATTGCATGCAGTTTGATACGCTGAAATCTTAAGATGGTGCTGACCAAATGTTAGGTCAATTGGATGATCTGTTGGAGGAGTTTGTTAAGGTACATCACCTGTGAAAAACTGCATACAATTCAAAATGGCCGAGTTCCTGTAGGGTCTACCGCCATGCTCTAAGAGACTATCTTTGCCGTCTCCATCTGATACATACTCCCACCAAATTGCGTAGATAGGGCACATTCACAAAGAAAAACAACTGTTGGTTAGTGTTTAGGCCCTAGAAAATGCAATTCCCTGCTCCGACTCTGTCAGTTCATGAGCCCTAATGATATAAAAATATATATAATGTTGTGTCGAGTCTCTTTGTGCTTTTCACTATGTTTTGTGAAGTGTTGCAATTTTTTTTGTGTCATCATATGACTGTTGAAAATAAAAAAAGATAAACAATAAAGAAAACACCATGTCAATAAATGGGCTATAATTCCAACTTTTTTTATGATGATTTTGGTGAGGAAATAACATTGTTGCTCATCAAATTTAATTAGATATATTTGTATTCCCAGTATGACTTCTATGATGCTAAATAACTATTGAGTGAAATGTGCAATAGCGTTAACATCTCTATTTTTCTCTTGCTTTGTGTCTCAGGTGTCGCCATTGGGTGAGGTGGAAACCATGGAGAGGCTGTTGCTGTGTGTGATGCTGGCAGTTGCCATGGCAGTGCGGGCACAGATCTGCCCGAAGCGTTGCGTGTGTCAGATCCTGTCACCCAACCTGGCAACCCTCTGCGCCAAGAAAGGTCTTCTGTTCGTCCCGCCCAACATCGACAGGCACACGGTGGAGCTCCGGCTGGCCGACAACTTTATCACAACGTAAAAGTCCCATCACTGATACCACCAAGAGAACTAGTACTTCAATGCTAATACTACATAGGTTGCTTTTGGTTTTTCTACCTTACAAGGACAACTCCCAGTACTAATGTTCTTGGAAACAGCTTCATTCATTTCAATGAGACCACAGGTTGGACATTGAGAGGGTTCCCAGGGTCATTTAGCAAAAAAGTTCAACATTGTCAAAATGTGTCGTGGCAAAATTCGGGCTGTTTACTGAACATTGGAGTCTTTAAGGATACAAAAATAAATAATAATATGAAATAATTGTTTGTTAATATGCTGTGTCAAATCACACATTACATATCAAATGTAAATGTGTAATCCATCTTATTGTAAAACCACCTCAACAATTTCCCTTAACGCGTGGCTAAAAACTGTCAAATGTTCTTCAAAACTTCACTAGGTAAAATCATTTTCCGATTTATATTTTCAGTTGTGTTAGTGAATCCAGTTTTACTAGCAAATAGCCATTAGCTCGTAGCAACTAGCTTGTTAGTAGCTAGTAGCAACTATCAATTAAAAATATCCCTGTTTCCCTTTTTTTGTAGCAGGTGCTTGGTCTTCCCTTGTCACTTCTAGATCGTAGAAACTCACTTGAAAGAGTCTTTATTCTTTACTTTGAATGTAATTTCAATACTTTTTAAAGTTGTATTAGACAACCATCTACAATATTAGTCACAGGACACTCCGATGTGTTTTCTATTTTTCCTACTTGCTAGCCACATTCTGAAAGGGGCAGTGGAATTTCTTTATATATTTTATGGTAAATGGTTGAGAATACATATAATTGTAAAATTAGAAGGGACATTTGTTAACAATTAGAAATGCAGTTAGTTTTATCCAAGGCTCTCACACTGAGATAAGCCTTCAAACTCATGGTTATAGTACTCAAACCGGCTTTTAAAAGGCAGTGCTATTTTTGGTCTGGCCACCTGCCAATGCTATGCTACCACTTGTAATTACCTCTAATGGGCCTAGTACTAGTTAATTGTATCATCCCTACTGTAAGGGATGCTACAGCTTCCTCTGCTAATGCCTTTCACCAAACCACAAAACTACTGAAAATAGTGAAAGCAGGAAAAGCTACAGTAGTCAATACTAGAATACTGGTACTATAACTATACTATATACTATACTAACTAACTATAACACCCACAAAGTTACTATTTAAAATATTATACTTTTCTTGTGCTTTACACCCACACAATTGAGTGATTATCATATTCTCAAAATCTGTTTGAATAATAATAATTTAAAGCTGAATTAACAATATTAGGACTTTATTGACAAGTAATAACAACCTATATCTAATATCACAAGAACTACAACAAGTTAGGTTTAATTGTGTGAGAATTAACTATTTTTCTCCCAAGCTGGAAACAGAGACATTGCTCTCTGTTTATGACGATACAAGCACATTACCCACCAGCACTACAATGAAATTAAACAAATTTAGGTGTGAAAAAAGCACTTACCCTAGAGGAAGTCATAGTGGGTTCATAATCAATGGAGCAGCTCAAGGCTGTCTCCTGATGGCAGTGCAGTTTCAAGCGTCAGTTCTTTGGATTGTTGCCTTTGGAGAGAGTTGTTCACGCTCACAAATATTGAATTCACTGCACAGGATCAAAGGAGTACTATATGGGAATTAGGTTTTACATAATTGTTGCTTTTGAATATTAAAACAGTTTTCCTATAAAGGTCCTCTTACACAATATTCAAAGACAAAAATGATACACCACCTTTGTCTAGTCCTATGTTATATATTGTGTTGATTGGTGTTCTTACATCATCTCAAACGTTTCCAACAGTTTAACATGGAAAATGTGTTATTTGAATCCAGGTTGCGTTCTGTATTATAAGGTCTCCTGTAATGGTGGTGTTTCACTTTTTAGAACCTGCGGTTATATGCCAAAACCCCAAAAATATGTGATGACTGAACTTTTTATCCAGTTTTAAGACTAATTTGTTATGATACTCTTATGAGATCTCGGTCTTATTGAACTCTTGAATGGATTTTAATGATCTGAAATCTGAATCTTAAAGGGGACCTATCATGCAAAATGCACTTTTGTACGTCTTTTATACATGAATATGTGTCCCCGGTGTGTCAGGGAACTCACCAAGTGTCAGAAAACACAACCCTCTCTTTTCCTTCATACCCAAATCTCTAAAAACGGGGCTGCTTATTATTTGAATTTTTCTGACAACAGAAAAGGGGTGCTCCTCCTATATGGGCAACTCTCCACCTATCAGGGGAATGAGAGACCGTTCGAAAGCCCTGGAGACGCTGTAGTACATATGCCAGGCCTGTAAGTGGCGCTGTAGTCTGCCACAAAAGCAGAATCAGCCCTTGCAAAAACAGGGCTGGAAAAGAGCAAATAGAGCGAAATGAGGCATGGCTAAAATGCATGAACTGTTTGGTATTTTGAAAAAAAAACTTCACAGACATGTTTTATATAGGTATGGCCCTACAATATATGTTTCAAATATAGCATGATAGGTCCACTTTAAGTTATCAGAGAAAGAAGCTGAGCAAACGTTAGCTTCAGACCAACTGTATCAGACCAACCTGACACATTTATTTTGTGTTTTCATAATGTTTTACCAAGGTGCTGCTATTTTCTCGGCTCCAGATCGAACCAAAAATTATGAAGAAATCCTAAGTGAGAAAGGCTAACTGAGATGCTGGCTGGGGACGTTACCAAACTCTGTTTTTAGTTTGTATTTCAATTGAGAGACCCCTTGTGGAAAATGACATATTGTCTGTTTAATCAAAGTTCTGCCTTGTTGGAATTGTCTTTGCTACCAAAAACTCTTGCTTAACCCAAAAGCTGTTCTAGTACCAATCACACATGGTATATGTCTTTGTCTAAGTGAATTGTGCTGATCTGTGTCCACAGTGTGAAGAGGAAAGATTTTTCAAACATGACGCGGCTCGTAGACCTAACATTATCCAGAAACACCATCTCCTTCATCACATCTCACGCCTTTGCCGATATGGAGAACCTCAGAGCTTTACACCTTAACAGGTATGTATATAAACCTAGATGTGTTTGCGGTATGAGATGAAATCCACCTAAGAAATCTGAAGTGTCATAGAGTCTTCCAAAGCTACAAAGTTCTGTTTTTCTCAGTTTCTACATTCTCTTTTCTCTCTCTTTTAGTAACCGGCTGACGAGGATAGCCAATGATACGTTCAGCGGGATGTCGAAGCTCCACCACCTGATCCTGAACAACAACCAGCTGGTAGTTATCCACCAGGAAGCGTTCAACGACCTGCTGGCACTGGAAGAGTTGGACCTGAGCTACAATAACCTGGACTCTATTCCTTGGGAGGCCATCCAGGTCAGGATCTCTTTAAACTGCTGCAGCTTTTCAAAACCCTGACTGGCTTTAGGCCATGGGAAGAATCCAATCATAAACACAATGGGATAAAAGGCCATTAAACCTTTTTGTCCATTTATTTGAAATTAAAATAAAGAGATCTTTAGGGCTTTTGGATTGAACTGGGGCCATTATGTGGACTATTCATTAAGCTCCACTGAAGCTTCATTTGTAGGCATTTTCAGCGCTAACACTTTCAATTTGTTCTTCGCCAGGCAACAAGCAAATGTCAGGGTCTCTGTGGATCAGCTTACTAACATGTTTTGCAATTTAGGATGATTAAAAAATATAGTGATGTTAGATAAATAAGTGCTGTAGTCATTGTTGAGGAGTAACACAATAAAGAGGCAGTTACATGCTCAATAGATAATAAATGAAATGACAAAATAAGTGTAATTGTAATTAAATACAGTAAAATCTAAGTAAATAACAGTTGCTAAACACATTTCCTGTGATTTCAAAGGGGATACATCTGATTATATATATATATATTTGTAGACAATAATATGTAGTATATAGATAAAACATTTGTGGCAGTAGAAGATAACATTAGTTATCTTTGCTCTCTTCCAAACTTTTCAGTTAATTATATATTTTTTAAATGCAAAAGTACTGTTACACGGCCTGGTGTACCTTTATGTGTTGGGGTTGCTTTACAAACCAGTTTAAAACATTTGTTAGAAAGCTCAGAAAAAAGTAAAGTAATATCTGACAAAATAGTATCATTACTTATTACAGTGATAACAACATTCAATCTCTGACCTATTCAATTTTAAAACAAAACTTTACTAACAAAGTAAGTAATTGTTTTTATATTGAGTAACCACAATAGCTTTGTTGTTTTCAGTTAAACTTTTAAACCTTTAGAATGTGCCAATAACTAGGATTGTACTACCTTAAAGAAAACCATTTTCCTCTAGATCCGTTCTTAACCTATTCCACTTCCTCATTTCAAAGTGATACTAAAGTTAACTCTTGCTCTCTGTTCTTTCTACAGAGAATGATTAGCCTCCATACGTTGAGTTTAGACCACAACATGTTGGACTACATCCCAGAGGGAACATTTTCCCTGCTACAGAAACTCAACCGGCTGGACGTCACCTCTAATAAACTCCAAAAGCTGCCACCAGACCCACTTTTTCAACGAGCACAGGTATTATCCAATTCTGGAAAGCTGCAGGCCGAAACATATGTTTTCAATCTCTATTATTGTTATGTTAATAGAACTGGTTGAATTAGACAACTACCAGTGCATATGGGTAATCTGACTCCGATCGTGTCACACTTCCAGGTTCTGGCAACATCAGGGATCATGACTGCCACTTCTTTTGCATTGTCATTTGGGGGGAACCCTCTCCACTGTAACTGTGAGCTGCTGTGGCTGCGGAGGTTGAACCGAGAAGACGACCTGGAGACGTGCGCTTCACCTCAACAACTCTCTGGGCGCTACTTCTGGTCTGTCCCTGAGGAGGAGTTCCTCTGCGAACCTCCACTCATCACGAGATACTCCCACGAGATGAGGGTGCTTGAAGGCCAGAGAGTTACTCTCAGGTACGTTTTATGCTGTCCACGTAAAAAATCACTTGGGCCAGTTGAAAATAAGGAGGAATAATTTCACCAAAAACTTAGATTTGTTCAATATTGTATGCATTAGATTCTTAAAGAGGCTCTATTATGCTTTTTGGGGATTTCCCTTTCCTTTAGTGCACATGTGTCAAACTCAAGGCCCGGGGGCCAAATCAGGCCTTTGGTGGATTTAATTTCGGCCCGCAGGATAATGTTTAATTACTATTAGATCTGGCCCGCCGGTATATTGCACGCACACCTTCACTCAACCCTGAGGATTTCCTCAGCTCAGAGCCTGAGCCCAAACGTTGATGAACTTGCACCCAAGATGAGATGCCAAGTATCTGGCTTGAACTAGCATCACAGAGCAGCACACTGAGTTTAATGGATGTTTCCTTCTGCTCTTTTTTTCTTGCGACAACAGGGCATGTTTGGTTTTTTCTTTGAGGGAAATTGTTTTTTGAAGCTGTTGTTGGCCTGTGGAAAAATGTAATCATAAGAAAATCTGCAGATAGAGCCAAAAGAAATGAATGCAACTGATTATTTAATGTTTAATGTTAAATACAGGCAATAATGTAAGCTTTGTTAGTTCTAGGTTTAATATGTGCTATAAGTTCATTTCAATACGTTTTGCAATAAACATTGAACCAGTCCGGCCCTCCACTAGTACCGATTTTTTTATTTTGGCCCACTGTGTATTTGAGTTTGACACCCTTGCTTTAGTGTGTTATATAGTTTGTATTGCATGTAAATGGTCTGCAAAGGCTAAAATATTTGTGTTCCCTCCAGAGGGGATTTCTCTCCCACACTCTCCCCCCCTGCCTGAATCGCCTCCATTGTGCTCCTTTATTTACTTCCGTAACAATGTGACATCACCATGTAACACTCGCACTTCTATTGGCTAGCAGGACATTTCTGGTACATCTCTAAGAGATCGCCCAATCACAACAGAACCGGCCAGTTAACCAATCAGAACAGACTGGGATCTGCTTTCAGACAGAGGGTGAAAAGAAGTGCACACATGATGCTATAGAACATTATTTCACCAAAGAAAAAAAGCATTAGCAGACCCATGAAACTAAACAGTGGTTGTTTTCTTGCGTTCTTATAGCCAACACACACTTGTTTCTTTTAGTTGATATTCGACCAAGGACTATTTTCTTCCTCCCATTTTTCTCAATTTGTTGCATGTTTTCTATTTGTTTCAACGTGTTGTAGTAGTTTCACTTTGTTTTCAAACTCATGACTCCATTATTATTATTTATTTTTGGCAAAGTTGTGCTCTTTTATACCTGGAGGGACCCACTTCTAAAAACTCTGAAACCTTTATCTTTGCAGTCCGTCAGGACTAACTCATCCTGGTTTACACTCTATATATACTTGTAGCGTTAGGTATATACCTCATATGTTTTGGGTACATTATACAGCATTCCTCATAATATAACGTAAAAATATAAGAACAATATAAAGAATACAGTGAAACAATTATACACATTGTCAATTTGTATTCCCGTAGTTGAGCATTATGTTTACAAGCCCCCCTAAATGCCTGGCTGTTCAAAGAAATACAGGGACAGCAACATCAGGATAACATTTTAGGGAGGATGAAACGGTGGGTTACGTATTGTAACCCTAGTTATATAAGCACAGGCGGAGCCCTCTACTGGACTACCTCTCAACCATACAGTGCGAGCATTCATCAACTGAGATATCTATATGAATGCGCGTGCAAGCGGCGGTCTGGGGCCACTAGGATGACTGACAGACGCTCTCGTCTCACCCTCTCCAGGAGGGGGAGAATGAGGCGTACGGTGGAAAGGCGTAGAGCAGCTTCCTTGGCCATGGCTCGTGTGCAAACGCGTCCACCCCCAAGGGCGGATTGTCTCGCCGAGGTACAGGGTACAGTGGCTGTTGCGCCGGCTGGCGAAGAGGGGCTGACACCGAAAGGGCCGATTTTCTACTGAGGCCCTTGAACGCACCGCAACGCGCTCTCGTGGGAAGCTCGCTGAAGAGAAAAGGATGACAGCCAGGAGGCGAGGCCGCCTTATATACGGTGGGCTTGCGCGTGCATTCAGGTAGGCCCGCCCCAGGGGGCCAGCTACAGTTATAGATATCTCAGTTGATGAATGCTCGCATAGTATGGTTGAGAGGTAGTACCCATAGAGTCCAGTAGAGGGCGGAGCCTGTGTGAGATATAACTAAAATCAAGAGCCGGTCGGGGAGACGATAATTACCTAATTTGCATATATATTGGTCACACGCTTCCAATCATGATAGATGTTATGTTTTTCAAATATGGAATTATGGGAGAAAAAGGGGCCAAAGAAAATCAATGAGGTGCTATTATTCTCTTTCCCTTATTGGATCTCCTCTTCAGGTTTATATATAAGGTACAAGTCCAGGGTCAGAGGTCAACCCATCCGACATTTCTCATCTTGTACAGCTTCCATTTTAATGTATTCAACTGCAAAATGGTTCGGAGTCTTTTTTGTATCTTCTGGTAATAACCTGATGATAGTTTACCCAGCCTATATTTTTCTATTTCATGACTTGGGGCTGCTATCTTTTGTCTCTCCCCCTCCATGAAAACATGAACTTTACATCATTTGGAGCTCACTTCCGTAATAACGTGAACTTCATATAATTTGTAGTTTGCTTAAGTTCATAACAGACATTGCCAGAGAGCCTTCAGCTTAGTCGCAAGAAAAATAACGACTCCCCTTCATTCATTTTTCATAGCACTTCACTGTAATAACAGTAATCGAGGAGGGTCACAGTGACCATGACCCTTCTTATTTTTGATTGCTTATCATTCTAATGACATAAAAAAGGATTGTTCCCATTTCAATTTAGTCATGCACTCTTTCAAAGATCATTGAATCTCTAGTTTCTTAATATTTTACATACAAAATAAATAATTTAGCTGTACATGTGGTTGAGAATCCATCAAAAATTATTATTCAAACTAAATAATTAGCACCTATCATCTATCTTTCTTCATCTATGTATTGGGTGGGATTGGAGGATCTATGGGACAAGCAAAAACTGGACTCTTCCAAGAACCGACTTAAAGTCCTGTGTCCAAGACCAAAAGTAGCTAGTAAGCAAAGTCACGTAACGACGGTAATGTGCTAAACATTTAATTGTTAACCTAAACATCAAAATCATTAGTTCTGAACCTAACTGCATAGTTTTAGTGCCTTAACCTTAAAGTAACTGAAAGCGAAACCTAGGAAAACTGTGACCCTTTCTTAACGTTGGATATGCACCTTTTTCTCACTGGTGGCTGCAGTTGGCTCCTTCTAAAGCAGCAGAGAAAACAACTGGATACGACCTGTTACTGTCCTGGTAATATTCGTACTTATGAGAATTTAGTGGCCAAGATATAAATCCACCACTGTTATTTCTAGGCTGTTATGTAAAGTGCATTATAACTGGAAATTGGAAATTGCTCTGCCATCAGAGTAGAAAATGTAGACTCTTCCACCTAAGTCCCAGAAGGAAGGTTATCCAGAACCACTGTGAAATTGGACATATTGTGCTAGTTTTCAGGTTCATATTAGTATTTTAAGCTACTACTGTGTCATGTCTCCATGCTTTAATGTTCGAAAAGCTCTTTATTGTTCTCATACTGCCTGTGCTGCAGCACCTCTTTTCACCCTCTGTCTGAAATCAGAGCCCAGTCTGCTCTGATTGGTTAGCTGGCCAGCTCTGTTGTGATTGGTCAACTGCCTTAAGATGTGTAAGAAATGTCCCACCCCTATCGCGTACAAAGAATCTCCCTCTGGAGGGAACTTTGGCATGTTAGCCTTTGCAGACCATTTACATGCACATAAACCTATATAACACACTACTGGAAAGGGAACAACCCAAAAAGCACAATAGGGCTTATTGAAGCCTTTCTTCCACTGTACAGTTAACCCCATCCGGACTTGTTTCTAATACGATTAACTCAAATGCTTTTCTCCTCTAAAGGTGTAAGGCCAGAGGTGACCCGGAGCCAGCCATCCACTGGATCTCTCCTGAGGGCAAACTGGTGTCTAACTCCTCCAGAACGTTGGTCTACAACAACGGGACTCTGGACATCCTCATCAGCACGGTGAAAGACACCGGCTCCTTCACCTGCATCTCCTCCAACCCGGCCGGCGAAGCCCACCAAACAATAGAGCTCATTATAATAAAGCTCCCCCACATCTCCAACAACACCAACAACATACAGGAGCCCGACCCGGGATCCTCAGACATCTCCACGTCGACTCGAGGAGGGGCCAACGGGAGCAACGTGACTGGCGACGTGAAGGGCGGGGTGGACAAGAGGGTGGTGACAGCCGAGGCCACGTCATCAACGGCGCTGATCAAGTTCAACTTCCAGAGGAATATTCCGGGAATCAGGATGTTCCAGATACAGTACAATGGGAGCCAAGATGACTCGCTGGTTTACAGGTAAGACTGACAGAATCACCATGAGTCAGGCAGAAACATGATATGGCTGATGTGGGAGGTAGAGGATAACCTGAGCTGTATAGATGACATTACAGTAGGTTAGATGCAGCTTTAATGATACTGTGAGGAGGAAACGCTACCAGGGTGCTAAGATGCTTTCTTAATGAAAGATAGACTCGGTATAAGCACCTAAAATGTGAAAGATACCCAAAGGAAAAAAAGCCATTAAGGGCTATGTAATGTGCGGATTCTTCAGTATGAGGTACATTTGCATAAGTATAATTAATGTTATCTTGTTATGAACAGAAAGAAAGGCATTGTTTTTATCAGAGTACATGCACAGACTATGTCTCACGGCTTTATTGCATTAGAGCACAGACGGTTCATATCAGGGCACATTAGACCAACGCGGAGATGAAATCGGGATGGACAGCACTGAAAATGCAAAGTGAGAAAGTTCACAATCCGGGGGAAATGATGCTGCTGACTCACCGACACGGCCTTGAAGGCGAGAGCTCTGCGGGGCCCTTCTTAACTTGTGCTGTGTACTCAGGATTACACAGATTAGATCGATCTCGCAGGGAATGATTGTTGTTTGAGCTCAATATTTACTCCAGTGAAATGGGGGAGAGGGAATTAACAAACACATAAAGCTTCTGTAGGGATATATGCCTGTATCATCTGCCTTTCATATCTGCTGCTAATCCCTATACATACTTCATCTGTATGTATCATCATCAAGAGTTAATAGGGGGGGGGGGGGCTTTGACATGACCGTCTGGGTCATGATGGTGACCAGGTTTTTCGTTGTGATCCTTGATCCATTACAGTCTTTATCTCTGTGTGACTACACCAATATGATGAACAAACAGATCATTCATCGGACAATCTGATGGTATTATCTGCCGTGCACATTATTCCTAATCTCTGTACATGATTCATCAGCACTCAACTCCATTCGTCACGCAACATCGAGAGACGCCACTGATAGGATTTATGGTGTCGGTCGTGCTAAAGAACTTGTTTTCCACATCAAGAAAGCCGATCTTCCTCTCCGTCTATCTCTTTTATTCTCAAAAGCTTTGGTGTGTAAGATTGTCATTTGACAAAAGGCTGTGTTTATACTTTTGTGCCCCTTTAAAATACTTGCTGTAAAGTATCACGTTGGAGAGCATAGACAAAGAGCTTCCTGTTCTGGGACTGAAAGTGAAACCTATAGAAACTGCAAGCCTTTCTTAAAGTTAGATATGCACCTTTTTGCTTACTTGTGGTTGCAGTGTGCCCCCTCTGAAGCACCACAGCTGTAGGGAAAACAACTGATTACCACCATTTCATAACCTAATAACATATGTAGTAATGAGAAGGGTTATGGTTAGGCACCCAACATGTACTGTGAGTCCACCCTTTCTTAACGTTGCATATGCACCTTTTCATGCAACATCGGGAGACGTGCCGATAAGATTTATGGCCTTCGTTCTTGTTAAAGGTCTCGCTCTCAACTTCAAAATACCGCTCTTCCTCTCCGTCAATCTTTTTTATTTTCAAAAGCCTTTGTGCATTTGTCAAATTTATATTCGACAAAAGCCTGTGTTTATACTTTTATGCCCTAGACTTTGAAATACAAGTGATTCCTGTTTGTGGATGGAGGAACCACCAAGTTCATTATCAGCCTTTTCTTCTTAAAGTCTTCTCTTTTTTCCCTCCAATATTAGGCGTCAAAGTCATTTGCGTTTCTCCGTGTTATTTCGCAGCTCTCCTGTCTTTAGATAGCGGATTGATTTCCAATCAACGCCACAGCTTGCACAAAGCAGCAACCCATTGATTCTGTTTTCTTCATTACCCAAACACAGAAGTAAGAGAAAAGGAGGAAAACAAAAGAGTGAGAATGAGAAAGAGAAAGGACGTGTTGAAAACATATGGGGGGGGTGGGGTGGCGAGAATACGAGAGGAAGACGGACAAGGAGAGACTGGGACTGTCGTCACTGACAGGGCGCTGACTTTTCAGGTTCAATGAGAGTTTATTGATTTGCCGCACGATGACATTTCTGCTTCTCCACTCCCCACCTGCTCCACATGATGGTGCATCAGTATCTTCCCTTTATACCGTGAGTTGGGCAATGTGAAAACAGATGGGTAAGGAAGTAGTGGTTTAGAGTCGGTACAGGCACATCCTCCGGTCCATGTTAACCTCCTACACATGCAATAGGCAGCAGATATAAAAATGTAACAGTTGATGCTGTATTGATCCCTGCAGGGAAGCCCCGCCCCCCCGAGGTCAGGGTCAGCTGCAGAACATCTCTCCCGGAGCTGACAGGGATTCAGTGTCTCGCTCAAGGACACTTGAGACGGCCAAATGTTTACTGATACAGTACTGCTGTTTTAACACCACTGCTCCTGCTTAAGTATTGTATTTATATTCCGGAGGCAGGACTGCTGCCCAGCCGGACACACAGCACACCCCCACACAAACTCAGCAATTCTGGTCAGGCTTGTTGGACTTCTTTACGACAGTATAGTGTCCCAGAAATATTTGCAACAAACAATATTATGTTCCTTTAGGAACTTTTGTATGCCTTTGATGCGGTATAATGATAATTTGATAATGATAATATAATATCAAAATAGTGCAAGTAGACCCTTATAAATATCTTCATTAAATAAAACTAGAACAATGTAAGAAGTAAGCAAGTAGTATCAAATCCAAAATGCCTGTTATTAGGTACCCAACAAGAAAGATGAATGTGGTTCGGTTCTGGTTTTGTTCTCTAACATGCACGTTGAGTTAGGAACGTGACACAAAGACTTGGTTTTAGGTTAAAAAACACAAAGGTTATTGGCTTGAAAACGCTGGCTCTTGGCATAACATGGAACAAAGCAAACTGGCACAGGACAAAGGGAGACAAGGAGTATTAATAGAAGAGTTAATGGGACACAGGTGGCAACATCAAGGGTGGGGCAAACAATCACAGTGACAATTATATACCAAATTTGAGTATGTTTGAGACAAACCTATCTTGTGTTTTAAATAAAGGCCTTTCGTTTCATTTTTAGGAATGAATGGCTTTGCTTGTAACCAATACGACATGCCTACCAAAAACAAAACACATATTTGTTGTGAATCTGTGGACCTTTGGTGTCTCTTTTCCTTCTTTAATGCAAACTGTAAGGAACTAAGTTGAGTCATGCACAAAGCCTTTATCCAAGCCTCAGCTGTTAACCCCGTATTGTAAGGCCGGGTCAAGGAAAAGCTGATGTCAGAATAATGTTCTGACCTTTTACACATGACCTCTCATAGCACAGAGGCACATGCAGTTTTACACCTCACTGGTTTTATTGAACGATCCACAGCGGCGTCGATGATGACCATAAACTCACAGCCAGAATAGACAAGACGACCGTAAAACTGCCACAAAGCACAATGGGCTCTTATTCAGAAGTGGAGCCAATTATTACTCTTAATTAAGGGTTTGGATGATGCAAGCCACACTGGGATAATTGAAAGAATGAATTCACAAATTATAGGATAATAAGATGTATTGTTTAGTCAAAGATTCAATTAAAATGATGATGATACTAATGCTGGTATGTGCCCTGAACAGAGTAAGAAATATATACAAAATACTGCTTTTTAATAAGGAATATATGTATAAAAAAGTGGTGTTCCAATATAATTATATGTCAAGGCGATACCTTTATACAGCCCAGTCTATTGTCACAGGTTGTGTGTCTGAGTTGAGAGCAGCTCAAATAAAGGGTAATTGTGTATTTTTACTACTGTATGGGAGACATAACTTTAAGAGTAGTGTCTAGGGATGTAACGATATATCGAATATCGCGATTGTTTTTTTAATCCTTTATTTAACCAGATGGTCCCATTGAGATCATCGATCTCTTTTTCAAGGGAGACCTGTCCAACATGGCAGCAAGTAGGTTACAACATGAACATAAAACAACAGATAAGACAAAAGGACATCGTATGTACAGGGCTACATGTACATACCTAGAGACATAGACAAGTACCAACAGTATATGTATATCTCGCCCTGTCAATAAGCCTCACCTTCTTGGCAACAACTGTAATGTTTTTGAAGTGGTGGAGAGACAATGCACAGTTTGACCCACTGCTGTCACCCATGGTCAAAGCATATCTCTCTGTCCCAGCAACATCAGTACCAAGCAAGAGAGTTGTTTCCACAGCAGGGGATATTGTAAACGCCCAAACAGCTTCTACCTGGAGATGTGGACATGCTCATATTCCTAAAAGATAACCTTGATGATGCTGAGTGAGTGAGTGAGTTAGGGAGTTAGAGTTAAGTTACTTGAAAAACTAAAGTGAAACTTGATTTATTCTATTGCAGGGTCTGATTATTATATTGTTGACAAAATACTACTGTCCTACTAAAATTCTGTACAAATCAGATGTATTATTTAATAAAGAAAAAAAAAAAATTCCCTTTATTTTTCAATATCGCGATAAATATCGTACCGTGGACTTTTTATCGCGATATTATCGTACCGTGAGTTTTTGGTATCGTTACATCCCTAGTATTTTCTAAGAAAGAAGTATAAAATAACGTTTTATTTCCTACCGATACCCTCTAAGTCAGTGGCACGCCGACTATTTCCTACTTCAAAATGACCTCTTTTTGTTGTTAATGCCAGGGGAGGATCCCGCATCGCCCACCTAGCAGAGGTCTGGGCTCTAGATGTTTGCTACATTTGCAAAAAGTGTTCCTCGGGGAAAGAATTTGAGTATCCCTTTATTATATTTGACTGTCTCGACCCTCAGCTTGGAAACCAATAGTCTTCTATTTTGTATTGTATTGATTGCATTAGGTAAAGAGTTGTCTAATTTAAACATTTTGCATCTATACTCTTCAATATTCATAAGGATGTGGCCAGTAAGCAATAATAAAAGTTACAATAGAAGCAATAATAATAAAAAGCTGGGCCTGTGTGTAACAGTATAAAGAAATGTAAAATGAACACATCTTCACTGATAGCTGTAGTTCTGGCTAAGATATGTCGTCCCTTGGAAGGGGAATCGATGACAAAGATATATCCCATTTTGGAGAAACATGTTCATCAGGAAAAAGAATGATGTTAGCATTAGAGCTAAAAGCTAAAAGCTAAACTAAGCTGATGTTTAAAGATGAGTCAAAAACACCAACATCTATCTATAAACACAAGCCCTAATGTATTAAGGCTGCGGTACTGTAGAATATACTGCAACCACTCAGAGTATACAAACATGAAAGGCTTCAATATCTTTCAGAGCCAAGGCAATCTTTTTTTTTTTAAGAGGCACAAACTCCACTTTGGCATTCACTAAGTTGCTTAAGAACACTTACAAAGCCCATTCTCCCTCCACCCTCGTCCTCTGCCTGTTGTCAATTCAGTGGCTGTTTTCCACTCCAGCAGATCCATCGAGCTACAGGGGCTGGATGCCATTTGCCATGAAAACTACACATCAAGCAAATTGTGTGGCAAGCTTTTCTTATGAGGCTACACAGCAGGGGATGGGAGGTGAATCCAGGCTTTTAAAAAGGCATACTCTCCCCTTTTATCTCCCTCCTTAGCAGGAAGTAGCTTATCCCCGCCTATGGTCCCTGCGGCCCAGGTATAACACCTAGCTCAGCTGTGCTTAAGGCGTGACAAAACAACCGCCTTTATCCCGCCGTAATGTTCCAATTCTGTTTTTATAGGACCATAAACGTATGGCAGTAACAGTGTTATTGTCGTAGGTAGTCAAAGGGGCTTCAAACAGGGACATGTTATATAAAGGGAACTACCACAGCAATTAGGATGATTCTGATGGGAAGACAAAGTGGGAAAAGGCAGGGAGTAGGCAAGGAGGGTAAGAAGGATATGATCAGAACATAAAGAAGATGTATGTGAGTGTTCAAAGGGATGGGGTGGAAAGAAAGGGTAGACATGTGGAAGGGAGGGACAGAGGAAGATGAAGGAATTTAAAAAAGGAGCAAACGGAGCAAGAAGAGGTTGGCAGAAAGGAAATAATGAGAGCAATAGGGAGTATGGGGAGAAAGACCATAGAAGAAGACTTAAGAGGATCAATGGATAAAAACGAGATTGGACAAAAGCAGGTGTATATTAAAATAATAAAGACACTGGTAAGATGAAGGGTGACAATAGGAGGAAGGGTGGAAAAAGTAAGATTGCAACTAAATGGTAAGAGGGAAGAACTAACAGAAAGGATGGAAGAAAGTCAAGTAGTAAGAAAAGAAAGAAAGCCAGGAAACTTATATGAGCAATTACCCGAGTAAGATATAAAGTGATTCAAAACAAAAAAGAATGTAAAAATGTAAAAAACTAAACCGGCAGTTTGGAAAGTGCTGACCACAGCATTTAAGATACATCTAAATGACTCAGCTGAATTGGAGGAATGGAGCTGAGCTCGGCAGATGGAGGTCCACACCCGTCTGCAGATGGTGCTGAAACGTATTCCCCACATCTGGGACGGCTGCACGGCACTTTGACGTGTACTCTGCAGTTTGCACTGAGCTCAGCAGTAACCAGATCTCACTAAGAGGTGAGCCGTTTCCTTAAGTGTAGGAATTAAGAGTTGACCATAGTGAAAAACGTGTTGTCTTCTGCAAGAGAACATAACAGACTGGTCATCAGTGATCATTCTGTAGAGGAAAACTATGACTAGATATATCTGTCATGGACCATTTTGCATGACTAAGACAATGATGTAATAGCAACAGTTAAACACTTACTGAATCAGCATGCAATGTGGTTCACTAAAAATGAACACTCAAGTTTAGTTTCAAAAAGAAAAAATTACCAAAATGTTACTTTTTCACAAAAAATATGCAAAATAAGTGTAAAGATTGTATAGACTGTAATGTCTTCAATGATAATGTATCTTCCTTGTGATGAGCACAATAGAGTGGTGCAGAAAAGAGTCCTAAAACCCAGAAATGAGTTAGCATTTACGTCAGTAAATGTCTAAAGCCTAATGTGTCTTAAAAATGGCGGTTGCTAACAATTCGCTAAATGAGACTATAATGTCATCACAACAAGTATTAGCTGCCTTTAGATAAGTGGTGGTGATGCGCCAACACAAATATTTTTACTTTTCATGATTCCATTTACACTTCAAAAACCACAACAGTGGAGTCAATGTGTGGAGATGGTCCTGCTTTTTGTATTGCAATACTCCAAAATCCAAACCTCCATGATCAGCCTAAAAGAATACGTCATAACTAAACCACTCTTTATGAAGACAAGGGCAACAACTCACAACGGGCACAGTCAGAAACACTCAGTCACTTTCCAACTAAGTTAACGTTTCAAAAAGTGTTATTGTCTGTACAGCTCAGACAGACCAGAGTCTAGATACACTGAGAAGCTGCTTTTAAAGTCTTTAACCAGATAATGATTTGATGTCAAAATCTGTATTGTTATGTAATAATACAAATACACTTTATTTATATAGCACCTTTCATGCAAGATGCAGCCCAACGTGCTTTACAGAGTAATGACTCAAAAAAAGAATAAACTCCATCCAAATTAAATTAAACTATTTCTGGTTTTCTTAATGTAACACTAACATGCCCAGACTTTTGGTCAACTCATATTTGATTAAAAAAACACGATTAATAAATATGGACAAAACTTACAAGGACATTTGACTCAGTATAAATGGCTGACACAAAGAAACACCAATAGATCACATAATAATGACTGATTTATTATGATTCATTCCATGCTTTAGCACACTTATATTCATGAATCTAATTTCAAATTATGATTTGCATGTAACCTTGAAAACAAAACTTGCCATCTCTGTTCATTGAGAAGAGAACAATATTATTACCACACAAAGGAGCAGAGCAATTGTTCCTTTCAGTTATTTTAAGGCAAGTCGGCAGGTCTCCTTTGTAAAAGAGATGGTTGATCTCAATGGGATTTTTACCTGGATAAATAAAGGCTACAAACAAACAAAGTGACAATAATGCCAGTTTTAAGATAATGCTGCTCCTCTCTTAAAAAAAATGTGTTTAAGTGGGAACTGTAATATTATGACTTTGATTAGAATACACATTTCAAGTGTTAATTGGTGGGGAAATGTAATCCTGATCTTCTGGAAGTTATTGCCAACCATTGTTCCAATCCATTGCTACATTAATTAAAGTGTGTGCTTGCTCTGTGGCTAATACTAACTTGATCTGACTCTGAACACAGTTAATGAATACAAATGGATGGGGAGGTGTGAGCACAGCCCACCTGGCCTGGGCTCAAATCCCTCTCCACCTCTGACTACAAGCTGTGTGGGTGCTTGTTAACCATTAGCTCAGGCACCAGGGGCATTACGTGCTGTGAAAAGAAGATAAGAAGTTCAGTGTTTCCCCCACCATTGTCTTGGAGGGGCGCTGCACCCCGCCAACGGAGCCCCGCGCCCCCCCTGAAATTCAAGGTGTTTTTTTTTAATATATATATATATAGCACCAAATTGCAACTTATCTATATCTACTGTCACTTTTCACATTGAACATGTGCTCTTTTATTAAATAAACTAACGCTTTCATTTTAAGTTGTGAGTTTAG
Source organism: Gobionotothen gibberifrons (assembly GCA_943591055.1). Taxonomy (NCBI): domain Eukaryota; kingdom Metazoa; phylum Chordata; class Actinopteri; order Perciformes; family Nototheniidae; genus Gobionotothen; species Gobionotothen gibberifrons. The sequence goes on along the minus strand of CALSBZ010046679.1, from coordinate 556,431 downwards.
TGTTTTTGACCCTAAGAAACACTGATGCATTAATCAATAACAATAATCCCCCCCCCCCCCCGCTCAAGCAGCACCCCCCCAAAGCAGTAAACCTAGGGGAAACACTGAAGTTAGCTTCTGCAATGTTCAGCCTCAGATCTATTAGCATGGCAGGGTGCCATCTGCTGTGTAAGCCACATTAGCCCGGGGGTCAACAGTAATGGGGCAGGAGTCGAACTACCATTAATCCTCCACTCTGTGCTTAACTTGGTTTGATGCGCCTTAGTGGTGGGTTGGTGTTTGTTTCATTGTTGAGAGAGCTAACAAGGAAACATTTATGTTGAATTGGAAAGATATGTAACTTGTTGCCATTTAGGTTGGGTTGTACCAATATGGATTGATTTAATACAACATAAATCATCAGAGTTATGGAAAACTTTAGGTTTGCAATAACTTAATCCAGGTTAGAAATCAAGCGCATTGTAGATTGTCACTTGAAAGAAAATGTAAACAACGTTCTGTTAATTCAAGTTTATTAATGTAAACCACAATTAAAGATTTGAATCAATAAAGGGTTGCTCATTTAATCCAAATACAAACAAAATAAAGAAATGCTATTTATTAGTGGGATTTTGAACGACGTGTAAGGGTCAATTTATATAGCACATTTCAGACACAAAGACAATTCAAAGGGCTTTACATGAGCATTGACACACCATTTCCTCCTTAACCTGTTAAGCCCTGCAGGCTTTTTTTTCACAAAGCTGTGTCTCAGGGCTTCTTAACATTTAAAAACCTATTAATGTGTCATACCCACTTAACGGGAAGAAACTCAGCTAACTGACGATACGAATCTTTTTTACCGAAACAAAACACAAGTCTCACAAGAAGCGTCTAAATGAGCCCTGAGCGAAACGATTCTTACGCACTTAGCACAGAACTCACGGTAGAAATACTTTATTACTTATCGGATCTGCACAAGCTGAGATTCCACAGATTCTAGAGGTATTAGTATCATCACTGTGCGATCAAAACTCACGGCAGGGGAAGCAAACCCAGACATCACACGACGTAGCTTTACGGAGCAAAAACGGGACATTGTCTCACCTTTGCTGTTGTTCTGATCAAAAGTCGTGTTTAATGGCATTAAAACGATAAAAAACACTGCTGAAGGTTAATCCATAGGTTAATCCAATGTGCCTGTGTCACTTTGAAATGATTACTGAGAATCCATCATTCCATTTTTGTCAAAAACGGAGATTTCATATTAGCTGTTATTAGCACCATTAGAGCTACAACCCAGCTTCCAGTTCAGGGGCATTCTGGCTATGCATCACTCATTCACCAATGGGTAATGTTTAGATGGATTTGAGGAACTTCCCCTTGATTCTATTGGCTCTAACGGTTAAAAAGAGATGTCAATCATCAAAATCGACCGAGGGGGGCCAGAGATATGGAAAATGTACCCAAATAACCCCAGAAGTGGGTTTCTTTTTCTAAATCTCTCTTAAAAAGGTAAAACTTCACTTGTTTTGCATCAATCTTGATACAGGGTACTTATTATTGGATTCCTAAAGCTTTTAGTCTACTATCCCATCATTCAAGGGTGGTTCTCACTATAAGTCATGTTTTTGTTTTGGACGGACAGTATCATTTACATTTTGTTCAATCTGAATTTACTTTAAAATAAAAACATCTATATTGATTCTGACACTTCTACATCCAACTCACAGATGTAACCTTGGTTTGAGAAAAAAGATTATTAATTTTCCCCTTTTAGAAGTGAAGTTATAGTCATTTGTTCTGGGAATGTCATTTTCGAGCCTGAGACCTGGAAAACAGGCTCAGTGCTTAACAGGTTAAAGATGGTTAAATACATCAAGATACTAGCTTCTGTGATTAACTGTTAACTTTAGAGCAATTTATTAGCAGCATAAAACACTGTTAGGTTGTATCTGTTCTTTAAGAACTTGATTATTTTTGTCTAAATCTATTTTTATATATAAACGACCTCAAGTTAAGAAGTTAAGTTAATACTGGACACCATTTTTAAATTAGTGCAACTGAATTTAATTTAATCTAGATTTCCTCTAAAAACAAAACTGATGTTGAAAGAGACATTCAAATGTAATCTTTTATGTTAGGCTAGTTTCAAAGTGTATTGCAACATGATTTAATGGTTTAAATCATATTTGTAAAATACTTCCTTGTTGGTGCAACACAGCCTTATCTTATGCATTATATAATAGAAAGGGATAGGAATGTGTGGATAACACATGTTTAAAAAGTGCAGTGTAAAGAAAAGTTTGTTTAAACACATATCTGCTTCTGTGTGCTGTTTTGTTTGGCTTATCTGACAAAGTCTCCGTGTTCAGGGCTATTTAATTTGGACTCGTTTGCATTGCAGTAGCACGGAGAGGCTTTAGCCAGAAGCACTTTTCTGAAATAATTGGACACCCTCCTTTCAGATATCTATGACCCACATTCTGGAACACTGCTCTGCATTTTACAATGTTTTCTGTTCAAACACTGCTTATAAGAGTAAGTATACTACAGGAGCTCACATTTGCACAATGTAATGCTCTTCTCTATTTACCAAGAAAATGTAAGAGCTGAAACAGCTTTGTTTTCAGTGGGTTGGGGTTTGATTTGATTTGAGAAAACGTTATCTTTAAATCATGTGCGGCACAGATTCGGGCAGGTGCTACTGACTAATGAGCACAGTCAGGAGGATGCTCTTAGATTCTTCAAAATAACAATAAAGTCTTATGTAAAAGGAGATTGACTGAAATGTTCAATACAATCTGATAACTTAAAAGTTGAAATTTGGCACAGGATTACATGTACAGTAAATTGACTACAAGCACAAAAAAGTTGTCCTTCACAAAAATTAACTGAACACTTAAGATGACTCAATGTGGCTAGAACTAATAAGCGTCTTTATCTAAAGAGATCAAACTAAGACAAAATAGCTGGCAGATGAGCGCTGCTAATGACTAGGCAGTGTCAGAAAACTCCAAAAAAACACAAAACTGGACAGCTTCCAAGCCATGAAACCACTAATGAGCTAGCCCATGTCGCTGAATATCATTGAACAACATGGCTGTCACATGTCGTTCTGCGGGGCTCTGGTTCCATGGGAGCCCAGTTATCACCCCCCCCTGCCTTATCGCACGGCTCCAGCCCGACCTGGAAGCATGTGTGTTGATTCATAGCTTTGGATGCCTTTTTTTCTCCCTTCCTTCTCCTGGAATAATGCGTGTTTGTGGCCTGCAGCCTTTGTCCAATATGTAATCAAGTGAAATGGCCTGAAAATAGAACAATCTGGTATCATAGTTCACTGTTCCGTGCGCGGCGGCAATCATTTGTCTGGAGTCAAAAAGATGAGAGCGGCTAATGGAGATCGCATTGTCCTCCTGGCTTTGTCTCCGGCTGGAGTGAAGAAAGCTAGAGTTGATTAACGTGCACGCTCACATCCGTGCACGCTCATTCGAGGTAGGATTTACCAGCGTGCATTGCTGTATCTGTGGTGAGCGCTGGCAGAGAGCCAGACACAGTGACAGCCACTGGGAAGAGGATGTCATGGGAGGAGAAGATTACTGTAATGGAACTCTCACACACACACACACACACACACACATATATGTACATACTGCAGACACAAAGACGTAAATACACAAATGCATACTCATAGAGGACCATGAAGACTTTCTCTCTTGTAATGAAAGCGTAATGAAACCCAGAACCACATACACGCTAACACACTCAGAGGCGCCCTGGGCTGAGGGCTTGGCAGAGCAGAGTAGATAGATTAGTGTAATAGTCGCGGCCAAGGCAATCATCTGCCCACTGTAGGGCTTCAAATACTGGCAGCAAGATCCAGCTCTGACACAAAGAAATTAGCCACAATGAATGAGTCAGTTTGGATGAGTTCACAATGCTGACGGCTCGCACACAGTCAAGAAATAATCGTATGCAAGACAAAAAAAAACTGTGATTTGCATTAAAATGCATTTGTGAACTCATCAAAACAGGGTCCAAACACACATTATCAATATATCTATTGTTCCTTGTACAGGGTTCATACACTTTTTCACCAATGATTTTCAATGACTTTTCAATGACTTCTCCATGACCTTTACCTAATTTTCCATGACCGAAAAAAATTACTCTTTCTCAGCGGTACCACTGAAAATGGTTTATTTGAACATAGAACAGGAAAATAAGGTCTGCATATGAAACATGTTGTGCCTATCTAAAACAAATCAAATAGTAGGCTTACTAGCTTCTACACGCTAAAGCAACTGTACTCAGGGATGCAAACTCATCAGGTATGAAAAAGGTGACAAGGATCCGAGCCCCCGACCCCACGGAATATCGGCTTTAAAATGATTATGTGATTGATTTTAGCAATCAGAACAACTAAAGCAGCAGTGTTAATAATAACAGATCTGCCAAAGAGTCACATATAATAGAAATATATAAAAGCATTTATTTTAATTGTGGAGCAGTCAGATTATCATTTTGGCAGCACTGTTTAGCATTTTGAAAATGTATTTTCATGCCTCTGTGCAAAGCTTATCTATCTGTATGGCCAGCGGTGTAAAGTAACTAAGTTCATAAACTCAAGTACTCAAGTGGGTAAAATGTTGACATACTTTTGACTTTACTTAAGTATTTCAATGTTTTGCTACTTTGTACTTCTCCTCCACTACATGTATGTAATACCTTTAGTTACTTCACATTTGTGGATGAATGATGTGAAATATAATCAAGTGTTAAATCAGACTTTAGTTCCACCTGGAGTAAATCCACAAGCTACCCTGCAGTATACAAAGTCATTCAAACTAGCTGCACCTTTACCAGCTTTGAGAACACTTTCATGATCAATCATTATAAAACATATCATATATATTATTCTGAAATGGACCAATCTGCACAATGACTACTTTTACTGTCGCTACTTTCACTATATTTTGATGAGAATACTTTTCTACTTTTACTTGAGGAACATTGTGAATGCAGGACTTTTACTGCAACAGAGTATTCCTACACTCTGATACTTCTACTTTTACTCAAGTACTAGATCTGAGTACTTCTACTTTCACTCAAGTACAATATCTGAGTACTTCTACTTTTTCTCTAGTACAATATATATAGGCCTACTTATACAACCTCTGTTTATAGCCTATGAAAAAAACTGTTAGAAAACGAAAGCTAAAGCTAACGTTAGCAGATAGTGACAATGTATGCTAGTTAGCTAGCTCAACGATTTCAGTGCACATCAGGCTCTGCCGCTTAGACAGGGAGCTCTGCTCTGAACGGCCCACTGTTCACCAGCGGTGCAGTCTGTGCCACAGTGACTCCGGACTGCACAGTTACTATTAACGAACGCACCCTAGGTAATGTAGCTGCTGTAGTTAGACCCTCATCGCGGAGCAGCAGAGTTCAGCCGACAGGCAGGAAGACTCGAGCACACAGTTTGCGCTTCATATATTAAAAAAATAACACCATGCGCATCATGATGGCACAGACATAACAGCTCGCGACCGCAGATTATTTCGGCGATTAGATAAAATGTAAATTATATTTGACGCAACTTTAGTTACATTTCCATGACTTTTCCAAAACTTTGCGAAAAATATTGTTTTCCATAACTTTTCCAGGGCCTGGAATTTGCATTTTGAATTTCCATGACCGTACGAACCCTGCTTGTATGTATGAATTATAAATGACGACAGCTCAGATTACACGCTCACTATGAAAACCAACTGTGCAATGTGAGCGTCATTGGCCGGAGCGTCTGGTTGGATGGATGTTGTTTAGAAACGAGTTGGGATGTGTCCAGATGGAGTCATGTAGCTAATGGTTTCTTAGCAGCGAAGGTTTCTAAGAATGTTTTTCATGTCTGCAGATACATGACAAAGTAGCAAACAATCAATAGAGCAAGGTGCATAATTGCGGCCCATAGACTTTTAACCAAAACACGGGCACTGTTATTGAAATTAAACAGTTTTGTTTTTTAACTTTCCCTCTTACTGTTTTAAATCACAATTGTCTTGCTTCACTTTAATACAGATGACGTAAGATTGATCTAAAATATATTATCTTTTACTGATTTCAGTAAAGAAAAATCTAATTTCCTTGTAAACCAATTCAAATTGTCCATGGATAAAAAAACATAAGCCTAAACATGACAATTGTTGTTAATTATGGAAAATATATTGAAGGCGTGACATTTCCCATGATATTCCTATATTAGTTAGGAGCACATCTGATTTTAAAGGAGTCTTGAAGTGACTGTCTATCCACAAAGACAACCCAGACACTTTTTGACAGCTGCCTTAAACATAATAAATATGATTCAACTTTCTATACACATAAACCTGTAAACAGCATTAAATGCCTCTCACATATTGTTCTTGTTTATAACATTAACCATAATATATAGTTTTGTTACTATAGTTTACGTCTGGCAGTGGCTCAGTCAGTAGGGGCTTAGACTGTCAGCCGTAGGGTCGCCGGTTCAAGTCCCCGACCAGACCTAAAATATGGAGTGTGGACTGCTACTTGGAGAGGTCCCAGTTCACCTACTGGGCCCTGCCATGGTGCCTTTGAGCAAGTCACTGAACCCCCCCCCCCCCCCCCCCACTCCCATCCCTCCGATTCTATCTATAAATGAACATCTTTCTGTACAAAAGAAAGCTTGAATCTATGAATTGAGATCAGTCATTCAATTGAAAAATATTTACTGAGGTAATTAATCAAATAAGGTCATTTTCTTAGACTTCTACACAACAAGACTTATGTTTCCAACCAATGGAGTCGCCCGCTGCTGGCCTTCGAAAAAATGGTTAAATACACTACCACGTTGGCTTCATTTCTCAGACCCGGAGGTTGCCATTTAGTTTTGAAATCAAACTTTAATTTAACTGAGGATAATGATACAAATGAATATTAACCAAAACCAAAAGAAAATCCACTTGTTTACATATACAGTAGTGGCATAAGTCTCTCTCCTATACTGTCCAAAAGAAAAAGGGTCAGGCCTTTAGGGTCAAAATATCAACTGTATCTTCATCTTTTATATCCTAGAGACATACAGTATTAATGAGGTGCTTAACATCGGTACCTGTGTTAGAACGTGACGGCGTTAAAGCCTGCAAGAAAAAAAGATGATGAAAGTCAGGCCAAGCCGAGGCATGAAAAGCAAACACATCACTTCACAGATATAAATGCCTTGCTGGCTAATGTGACACACAACCACACACACATCCAAACACACAAATGACGCCCAAGGCCACGGCAATAATAGGGAAATGAATCTCTGTCTGTGTATGTATGTATGTGTATACAAATGTAGCTGCTTATATCAGAGCTTGTAGTAGCCAGCGACTTTCGCTCCAATCATTAACCTGCACACTTCAAAGTCACTTTATGTGTCCCAACACAGAAATAATGGCATTGTGAGTGTGTTCACCACCCTAGTGATGAAAACATCAAGAGGAGCAAAGAGGAGGACACTCATGGTCAGCCGGCGTTCAGATGGTCCGATTAGTATTCATAGGGTCATATAGGTGCTCGCTCACACACACACACACACACACACACACACACACACACACACACACAC
>CALSBZ010046679.1:513841-538044 GCA_943591055.1 Gobionotothen gibberifrons | reverse complement strand
TCAGTATGTAGTGTCTCTACTTTAAAGAGTCCTCTCCTGCTGATGTTCAGGTGTATATCAGTATGTAGTGTCTCTACTTTAAAGAGTCCTCTCCTGCTGATGTTGAGGTGTATATCAGTATGTAGTGTCTCTACTTTAAAGAGTCCTCTCCTGCTGATGTTCAGGTGTATATCAGTATGTAGTGTCTCTACTTTAAAGAGTCCTCTCGTGCTGATGTTCAGGTGTATATCAGTATGTAGTGTCTCTACTTTAAAGAGTCCTCTCGTGCTGATGTTCAGGTGTATATCAGTATGTAGTGTCTCTACATGTCTCCATGCTTTAATGTTCAAAAAGCTCTTTATTTTCCTCATACTGCCTGTGCTGCAGCACCTCTTTCACCCTCTGTCTGAAACCAGAGCCCAGTCTGCTCTGATTGGTTAGCTGGCCGGCTCTGTTGTTATTGGTCAACCGCTTAGAGATGTCCCGCCCCTTAGCCTATGAAGTACAATGAGTTGAAGTGCTAGCCAATAGAAGCACGAGTATTACATAGTGATGTCACTATGTTCTGTAAGTAAACAAAGGAGTCTAATGGAGGCGTTTCAGGCAGGGGGGGAGTGTGTGGGAGAGAAACTCACTCTGGAGGGAGCTCCAGGATTTAACCCTTTGCAGACCATTGACATGCACTAAAACCTACAGAACACACTACAGGATGGGGTGAACCTCAAATAGCACAAGAGGGGCTTTTTTTCTGACCGCTCTGCCTTTTTTGTGCGCCCACTCCAAGCGCTTGTTTTTATTTGTTATTGTTAGAAAGAATAATAAAAGCCTGAAAAATGTGCTATGTGGACAAATGCTGTTAGGGTTAGGGTTAGACTTCCGAGTCACATGATTCATGACTCTGGAGCAGAACCTGCCGGAGCCTCTAATAGATAAGGCCCCGGCAGAAGTTTGAGTCATCTGGTGGAAGGAAGAGGTGGGCGGCAGAGCGGAGCCTAGAGACAGAAGAGTTTATTACAAAAATGTGAGAAACAGTTGGAGAGACTGATGAAATTATGATTAGAGGAGAATGGACAGGAGCAGAGAAGCTTTTTTGCAGAACTCCAGTTCAAAAAGTTGTGAAGACTTTTGTGTTCTAAAACTGTTTTTATATTGAAAATGTGCGTGAAGCCTGACATCTAACACTGATAAACAGACTGTCTGCTCTTTGGAGCTGGTCTTTGGCTCCAGGTGAGGTCACCATCTGTTGGCCCAGTCATACAATTAAAAAGTCAATTCATTTAATTGGGAATCTGCACTCTGTGGATAAGGTGAAGGAGTTTTTGTCAAGTTCATCTTTGTTCTGCTAACGTATATGTTCATGTTGGTATCCTTGACCACAAAAGAAGGAGGCAAATTAATTGTAGGGAAGAAGGAACACAAGGGGGAAAGAACAACAAAGATACAAGGTCCCATTCCCCACCTTAGACTGAGAACAAAACAAGACAAAGAATATGAGGAACTTGCTGATTCAAAGCCTTTTCTGATCAGCATTAAATAACATGATGACATAGTTCTCTATTGCCCATGGTACCTCATGTTCTCCATAGTCGCATTCTCTCTGAATTCATAATTTAGCATTTGGAGAATGTGTCTAATGCTCTGCTACAGTGTGAACAACACTGAATGCACAAGCACAGCAAGAAACTGTCTGCTATTCCTTTGGGGGGGGGGGGGACTGAACATGATCAGCATCTCTGGTTTCCATCTAATCTGTGATCAACCTTATGAGTAGATGATAACTTCCTGTGGAACTAGTGGTAGGTGTAGCATGACCCTTGTAAACCATACGTATGGATCTGATATCTGCATATCAAACAGCTGCTAACATTCAAAGCAGTTGGCTGAAGGGTATGCTGAGTGATGGGATAGGCCGATGGAGTTGGAAGGCTTGGAAGTCTGTCAAACTGTTAAATGAGATCAGTGAGTCAGGCTGAGCGTATTCTCGTTTACAGGAGAGTAATCAAGGCTTAAGGAAGCCACTCTAACCCTCATGATCAACCTATTGCATTGAAATGTAAAGGGGCCCTATTCTGCTTTATTGGGGGTTTTCAGAGCCAGCTAACCAATCAGAGCAGACTGGGCTCTGGTTTCTGACAGAGGGTGAAAAGAGGTTCTGCAGCACAGGCAGTATGAGAATGATAAAGAGCTTTTTGAACATTAAAGCATGGAGACATGTGACAGTAGAGGCAACAAATACTTACAGTATATAAAAAATACGTAAAAAGTACAATATATCCACTTTGAAGCCATTTATTTGTTTTTTGTTGGGATGAAGTTACGTTTCTTAACAGCTGTTGGTCCCAGAGGAAGTTCCTAACTGCTTCCTGTAAACATTTGTAAATGTCACTGATAATCAAACTAGAATACATTCTCTAAATGTCTTCTTTCCGCTGGTGGGTGTGTGTGTGTGTGCGTGTGTGCGTGCGTGCGTGCGTGCGTGCGTGCGTGCGTGCGTGCGTGTGTAAGATGATGCCGCCCCATGCTCATGTAGCCAGAAGGAATGCTTAATGAGTGTGTCAGCATGTGCCAGCCAACTGTGGTGATGTGTTTGTGTTCCAGAGAAAGAGAGCGTCAGCATGTACGCGACTCAGAAAGTGTGTGTGTGTGTGTGTGTGTGTGTGTGTGTGTGTGTGTGTGTGTGGTCTGAACGTCTGTGTCAATGTGCAGTGAGTGATGGGAATATCACCGCAACATCACCTCAAAGGAAAGTAACAAGATTGGTTTCTGAACAGCATCCTATTAAATGAGTGCAAAGTGTCAAGTTTAGCCACGTCATTTTGTGTTAAGCAAATGGAGCGCACCGGGAACAAATGAGGCCCTGTATCTTGTTTTCCTCTGAGCACACATTCAAAAGTTACCGACTGAGGGCATGAGTTTCAGAGTCTGCTGGAAAGAAATGAAAAATAGTTAATGAACTAATCATGTGAGGCAAAAAATACATTTATGCTGTAAAACCAGAAACTGGATTATAATTGGATTTGTTGTTCTAAATACGGTAAGTAAAATACGGGTAGTAAGTTAGTCCAAAAAAAGGAGATTCTCTGACATTTAGTGATGTAATTCTTATCATGTGAGTAACATAAAGAGATGTGTTATTTTGTTACCTGTTATATTTTGAAACTGTCTTTTCTCCTCGGTTTTCCCGCCTGTTTGATTGCCTGATCCTTTTCAACTGCTGCCAAAATGAACATATTTTACCGTGATTTAATTGTAATACACGTTTGATGCTGAAGTAACTACTGAAATCAGTAACATACTGATACCAGTTAGTAAAAACCATGAATTAATGCTTTGACAAGTGCATTACATATGCCGGTGTCGTCAGAGGATCTGTTCCTTTCATCTTCTCGCTGCGTGAGAGTACCGTGGCTACATTCTTGTAGCCTACAGTGTTCAATTTGAATGTTTGATCTGAGGGATTTCTCTGCATGCAGCTGGCTGCGTGCAGCTTTGCGACTGGTCCAGTTGGAGCCACGGGTTATTAACACATCCTCCGGGAGCTGTGGCCGGCTGTGCGCTGTGCAGAGCCTCCACGGACAGGTTTGTGTCAACTTGTGGTGATGGTTGTGTCCCCGCACCCTCTCCCAGCTAAATTGTCCAGATTGCTGTCTTGTTTATTGTTTGGCTTAGACTTTCTGGTGACGACAGTGTTCCCGCTTCCTCTCCCATAAAGTTGCCCTTATTACGCTCTTTTGAAAGTTCTGCTTGTGGCGTTGTGCCCGAGCTATCATTAGCATTTTGAGTTCCCAGCTTTAGCTGCGTCTCTCGTTCAATTTATAGGGAAAGCCCAGTGTGCCATAATTTGCCCGTTTTTTGCTTAGATGTAGAGAGTAAGGTAAGTACTGGCCATAGTTACTACTGTAACTACGGTCCTATGCCAGGTGAGCACTGGCCACGGTTACTAATGTAACCATGGCCTATGGGTCTAGGCTCAGCCTAACTATATCGTTGTATTTACTGCTCCTAGTACTAGACTCCTAGCAATAGGATGGGTAGATGCAGAGAACAATCTTCACTGTGTGTGCTGTGTGCTCTGCATGTGTGGCCATTAAAGAGGATTTCATCCCTCACTATATTATATTATCTAGTGTGCAGCTTTTGGCTGACACTTTGAAACACTGGCCACAGTTACTTTATACGGTTGTAAGCCGTGTAAGTACTGGCCATAGTTACTACTGTAACTACGGTTCTATGCCGTGTAAGTCGGAGGTGGGACCAAGTCATTGTTTTGCAAGTCCGAGTCAAGTCTCAAGTCTTTGTGCTCAAGTCCAAGTCAAGTCTCAAGTCAGGATGGGCAAGTTCAAGTCAAGTCCAAGTCCTAAACTTTGAAAAAACTAGTCATAAACAAGTCATTATGTGCTTTTCACCAAATGTTATGACATTGATCAACAGAATAATACTTAATAATCAAACTGCTCTTTATTAGTCACATTAATAATGTAATAATCAATTTTCTCTCTGCTGGTAAAGTAACGTGTTTTTTTCTATTTTAAGAGGGATCAGTGAGGCTACCGTGACGGTTTGATTCAGAAGGAGTTTAATGTATGAGATCCCTGATGTTAAGGTGACCAGAATGTTTATTTCCACTGTGTACAACATGTTATAAGGGACCCACAATCTATCTTTATGCAAGGGATAATGTGCAGCAAGGCGGTCAGTCATTATGGGGAAAAGAACACCTGAATCTAGATCCCTCTGCAGGTGGTACTTTAACTATATTTTGATGCTAATACTTTTGTACTTTTACTCGTAACATTTTGAATGCAGGACTTTTTATTGTAACCGAGTATTCCTACACTCTGGTACTTTACTCAAGTACAAGATCTGAACTTCTCCCACCTCTGACAATACATCCTGAGTGGTTACCAAAAAAAAACCTGCTCTGAAGGTTATTTTCATTTTACAAATCCTGCACTCAGCTTTGCTTTCTCCAATATCATTGAAATGCAGCCAGATGCTGCTTCTTTTTTCGGTTTTCGCTAATTTCTTGACTTTTTCCGACGCGCTTGCATTTAAATCCGGCCCCCCGTCTCCCCGTCACTCTGTGTAGCTGGCCTGTACCACTATGCTGTCTTTAATGCGTCTGCCCCCCACCCTTCTTTCACATAATGGTATGATCCTCGCATATGATTGGCCGCATGGTGGCCCAGCTAAATAAAGACCCGCCCCTGCCTGCAAGGATTCTCAGCAAGAGTTGCAGCGGCTGGAGATTCTGCTCGCCCCGACGGGAGTCTGCTCTTCTAGCGGCATCTCGCGATCGGCATGTTGGAGAACTCTGAATAAAATGATCAAGTCAGAACCTCAAGTTAGAAGGCTCAAGTCCAAGTCAAGTCCCGAGTCATTGGTGTTCAAGTCCATGTCGAGTCGCAAGTGTTTTGTGATTTTGTCAAGTCGAGTCCAAAGTCATCAAATTGGTGACTCAATGCCGTGTAAGTACTGGCCATAGTTACTACTGTAACTACGGTTCTAAGCTGTGTAAGTACTGGCCATAGTTACAACTGTAACTACGGCTCTGTGCTGTTCTCTTCTTTAGAAGCTCATTTCTGGTCTTAAACATTCGTGTTATTTGACTTGATTTCACTTGATTGCTAGCAGCAGCAGCTTGGCTAACATCTTGCATGTACCGTTAAGCTTCTTTATTTAATCCAGCTTGGTGAAGGCAGTGCTCTCGCTCCCGCTCCCTCTGCTGGTAACGTGGGTGTAGGTCATTTACATCTTCATGTTCGTCGAGTAGGAGCACTGCTCTACTCTTTCCATTCAGCAGGTAGCTGGTGAAGGCTGTGCCCTCGCACCCGCTCCCGGTTACGCTGCATCTGGCATTCGTTATGAACTCAACCAGTGAAGGCAGTGTTCTCGCCCTCGCTCCTGGTAGACGTGTTGCTTGATTCTAGCAGGAGCCGCCTGGCTAAGCTGCCCTGTTAGGCTTCTTTATTTAACCCAGCTAGGTGAGGGCAGTGCTCTCGCTCCCGCTCCCTCTGTTGGTAACGCGGGTGTAGTTACATCCCTCTTTATGTTCGGCGAGTAGGAGCGTTGCTCTACTCTTTCCGTTCAGCAGGTATCTGGTGAAGGCTGTGTTCTCGCACCCGCTCCCGGCTACGCTGCATCCGGCTACCTACATAATGGCTCATTCATGTAGCGCCTGTATGGCTTCTCTTGAGCCCGAGGACGGCCATGACCGCTTCCTCCCTCTGCCTTGGCCTCGAGCATTTGAGGGAGGGTCTCACGCAAAGCTTCAGCCAGGGGCCGGTATGGGGGCTACTAGCTTGCCGCCTGGCCCTCCTTCGGTTGCCACACCTCTGCTTGAGGATGCCATGTCGCTAGCGGCTTCGGCTAAACCTCTTCTATGAAGGGGTGGAGGACGGGGCCCCGCTCACCCCAGAGGAAGCTTTCCACTCCTCTGCTCAGAGCTCTCTGCAGGGCATGGAGGATGCCTCCATGGCGGCCACTATTCGTGCGGCCCTGGCACGCTTGCAGCTTCAGGTTTCGCAGGCCGACTCGGCTCAGGCTAGTGCCTTCTTCAGGCATAACCCTGCCCCTGTCACTCTCACTGTTCCTCCTTCAGAGGAGTACCTGAGGGAGCTCCATGCATGCTGGAGAGACACCAGGGCCCTCTCCCACTCTGCTGCCATGCAGAATCCGGCGAGGGTGAGGCTGGGTCGCTTGCCATCCATTGAGCCTGCCATCGCCTGCCAGATTCTGGCTCCTGATGACAGGTGCCCTCGGCCTCAGTGCAGGGTCACAGACGAGCTGCTCTGTAAGGCCTACGACACAGCGGCACGCACGGGTCGTAACGGGAACTCCCTGTCCCATCTGATGCTGGCAGTCTCTACCTCTCTGCAGCAGGCTCCGGCCGAGTCTTCTTTGCTGGGCCTCAGTGATGCATCACTGCAGGCCTTTGCCCTAATGCAGTGGTTCTCAAAGTGGGGGGCGCCGAGACATGCCAGGGGGGGCGCGAGAGACCAGGAGGAAAAAAAAAAAAAAAAAAATTCATAATTAAAAAAAATTATTGATTCGAAAATAATATGATGCAGTACAGTACTAGCGAGCTACACTAACGGATATAAGGGTTTTTTTCAACAACAAAGTGGAGGAGAGTCCTCTCCTGTCAGACTGAGAGGCTCAGTGAACTAAAGGACTCTCTCAGTTTTATCACAGTGGGTCTCAAATGTTTTGGTCACCATTAATGTAAACAATTATTTCCGAGGCACACGTTTATATGATCATTATAGTTATAAAAAAATAAGAGAATAAATGAAAAACAGGTATGAAATACTATATGACAGTAAAATCAGAATAAAGTTTAAAAGGGTGATTTGTAAAATATCCATAAAGAAAAAGTAAATCTGTTTACAGTTCTGTTTCATATGGGTGTTGAGAGATGTATCCATAGATCTCTTAATGTTGCTCTCAAAGTGCACCAGATTGATGCATTTAACTTCAATATTTAAAAATAAATCTTCCCGGGGGAGCTTGCCCCCGGACCCCCCTATGTAAGGTCCACACACCATCTATAAAATTAGCACTTTACCCCTGCTTACACCTATATGCCGTGAGCTGATTATCGAGCCTTCATTGTAACAGTCGCGGGTACACTGTGTATATGCGGGATTGTTGCAGTAGACATGTCCCCTGTAGCGCCCGGTATATTAATGGGAAACCCTAAATGTTTAAGCACCCTCTATGAAACGTCAATCTACCCCACAGCACCCCCAAAATAAATCTCTGGCGCCGCCACTGAGCCTGACTATTTGTGTTGGGGGGGCCCGACTTTTTTTTTTCTCCAAAGGGGGGGCCCGACAGAAAAAGTTTGAGAACCACTGCCCTAATGTCTAGGGAATTGGGACGAGTTATGTACTTATTGGTGCAGACTCGTCACCAGGTTTGGCCTGCTCAGTCACCACTGTTGGAGACATGTCCTCCGTAGTGTGCCAGTCGATCCAGGGGACCTGTTTGGGGCAGCAGCCCTGTAGGAACTGGAGCGTGCTGCCCAAGCTAGGTGGACCAGGCAGCAGCTTTTGGGTCTTCATAGGCCTGTGCTCACTCCCAGCAGGCCCTCTACCAGCCGCACTCAGCCACCAGCTTACAGTGGTGGTCTGCGCAGCTCCCATCGGCCCACTCATCTGTCTCCCGGGGGCTTTCGTGCCTCCGGTCACCGGCCTTCTAGGCGGCCTCGTGCGTCAGAGCCTTACCGGCGCCCCCTAGCCAGTCGTATTTAGACGACTGGCCCGTCTGCGTCTGCGTCTGCGCCTGCGTCTGCGCCTCTTATCTCACGTAGCCCGGTTGGGCCTAACAGTGAGCACCAGGAATAGTTGTCTGGACCCTTCCCAACAGGTGACTTACCTGGGGATGGTCCTAGACTCGGTCGCCATGAGGGCCTACCTGACACCTCGTCGTGTGGACGACATTTCCCACCTTCTTCCCATCTTCAGGCCGGGCAAGATGGTGCCTGATATTCAGTTCCTCCGGCCCTTGGGCCTTCCATAGCCTCAGGGAAGCGAGTTGGGGAGTTGCATGTCCTCTCCAGAAGCGTGCCCGAGGTGGGACTCTCAGGTGTTGCCCTTTGGGCAAATGTGGCATTCCAGCCCAAGGTGCTTCCACAAACCCACTTCAATCAGCCTCCCCAGCTGGCACGCTTTGACATTCAGGAGAATGGCTCGTCGAAGTTGCTGTGCCCTGTGGGTGCCCTAAGGGCGCGTATATCGATGCTACTGCCTGTATACGGCAGTCGGAGCAGCTCTTCGTTTGCCATGGCGGCACTAAAAGAGGTTTGGCCCTCTAAACAGTGGCTGCCCCACTGGGTTGTCGATACCATCTCACATGCCTATGGAGCCAGTGGCCGCCCCCTGCCAGCAGGGCTGAGATGCCACTCTACAAGGAGCATCTCAACGTCTTGGGCTGCCCCGAGAGGCCGCGGCGTCGTGGGCGTTTTCTGGCACATTCTCCAGGTTTTATCGGGTTAATGTCGCCCATCTTTGGGCGTGGTCCTTTTGCAGAGCTCCGCTGCTTCCAGTAGTGAGCAAGGGCTTGGATTCTTCATGACATTGTTGGTATAAGTCATCCAGTGCTAAACCACCACCTCTGGTGGTCAGTAGGGACTTAATAGAACGATAGTTACGTCTGTAACTACGGTTCTATGAGTCCCGGATGACCGCCAGAGTATCTTGTCACTCAGAATTCTTGTGTGCTCGCAAGAAGATTCTGGGAACAGAACCTCTGACGACACCGGCATATGTAGCCGGTGTCACGTGGGTCACAGGTGACTTTGTTGTTATTTGGTACTCGAGCTGCGCATGCGCGCGATGGAAATATCCAGTGCTACGTAACTATCGTTTTATGGTGTGTGTGAGCTGAGCTGTGTTACTTTTTGTATGTTTTGTTTTGTTTATTTGCCTGTACAGCACTTTGGTCTGAAGGTTTAAAGTGCTCTATAAATAAAGCTGTATTGTATTGTATAATTATAATTATAGTTATCTAGTTTGTAGGTTCAAAACGGAAACGAAAAATAGAAAAGCTGTAGCCTAGTGACTTTTGGATGATTTTATGTTTGGACTAGTCTGACTCACCATCTGTCAATCATTGTCTATCACAGGTTAACTTCATCATATCAATGTTGGGGCCTTAATACTGATCTTTTCCACCTCAAATTCACCCATAGCTGCCAGAAATGAATTTGAATACAGGATACTGATCGGTCAGATCAGATGTGACAGACAGACAGCTGCCTAGCAAGGAAAGGAAACTGGCCTTAGATGAAAAGTCAGGGTATAACATCTTTATATCCTCTTTGTGGACACACATTTCTATAAAGTTTAATTTAAATATAATTGATTAAGAGACATTTTTGTCCGAATCAAAGCGATGGATCAACAGGTCAGCATTGACATCCATTAGCATGGCTAATAGATAATTGCCCTTCTTCAAATAAAAAACTCAAGGGTTCATCTTATGAATATATTGTATGCATTGTGAGTCCTAACAGAGTCTAAAAGCCACCCTTTGGCACATATCTTTCAACTGTAATTGCATGGTGGACAAGTCCAGTGAAATATTTGTATGCCTTTATATTGCAAAAGCATTTATTCAGTTTGAGCAGTGAAGGGACCATTTAGTGTTGCTTAGAATTACATATAGCTTTCTTTTCCACTTTTCTAAAGTGGTGTCTAGACTGTCTAACCAACTTTTACTGTATATCTCTCGAGAATAACGTTTTTTTTATTGGTGTTGGTAAGAAAATCCAAGGCTTGGGTTTTCTTACATCATGGTATGGCTCACTGCAGAAGAAGGTATAGCATACATGAAAAAATAAGAGTTGTTTTATGTGGATCCATTAGCAGTTGGCTGAAAGCAAGAGCAGTCATAATAAAGGTTGAAAAGATGAGATAGCTTTTTGTTAAAGCTCAGAGGCCATTTGGGGTCAGATCATTGTTATCGTTTCAAATGCAGTTTAATGTGTTTATTATGTGTATTTATTAGTATCAAGACTCAAGGAGGCAGTACAAAAAAAACACTTTGAAGAAAATGATCCCACAACGCTGGCAGCTTTTGCAACATTTATATGCAAACCTCTGAAGGAATTAGTGGAGGAGTGAGTTGGAGAAAAATGGAAGAATGAAGGCGTGGAAGAAGAGGAAGGAAGCATGGGTAAACATACTGGATTGTGGTCCAAATGCGTAAAAGCAGGAGTGAAATTGATGGCGAGGCATGGAATACGGAATAGAAAATGTGGAGGTCAACAAAGGCAGTTTGCCTCTTTACATTCCAGAAACTTTCCATTCTTTCTTCTCCTCCCCTCCCATTCCTTTTCCTCCTCCCCATCACTCCATCCCAGTAGTGCAGGCGTTTGCCAATTTACTCACTCTGCACTGTGACCACGCTCTTCAGTCCCTCTCTGTGGATAGATGGATGAAAGGTAAGTGGAGAGATGTTTAAATAGTGAGAGGACCCAGGGGGAGAGGGCGGGAACACCGATAGATTGACAAGGAGAAGGAGAGAGGAGTGAAAAAGGTGCATGAATATATGTTTTTTAAGTAAAGGGGAGGAGAGAGTGGTGGATGGGAGAAAGGAAAGATGAAAGGGGAAATACATGATTTGTTTCTACTTGGAGAACATGTGGAAGAGAGAGGAGTTAAAAGACAAGAACAAATACAATTGTGAACAATCAGGGACCCTGGGAGGTTTACAGCTTTACTGTGAATGTTAGCATGGGAGCTGACAAGGTAGGAGTTGGGCTACGTAAAAAGTATATTAAAGAGTCCCTATTATGCTTCATGTGGTTTTCCCTTTTGTGTTTTTTTTTTATGTGAATGGTCTGCAAAGGCTCAAATCCCTGGGTTGCTCTCCCACACACGTTTTTGAGTTTCCTCAAGGAGGTGGTTTGCACACGCTTACCACTGCATGATCTGAGCCTATTAGTCAAGCAAAAATATATTTGATTCAACATGCACTAAAGCAGAATTAGTATTAATGTAGATTTTGGAAACACATTATTTAACAAAATTCTTTCTTCAACCTGTATTATTTAAGTTTGCTTTGTTAACGGGCCCAATAAAACACTTTTCTATAACCATTACAATGCTTGCTTTTTTTCTTTCTCAGGAACAAAGAGTGCTTCTTCCATGAAAAACATTTCCCATCACTGTAAGTCGGATATCAATTCTTACTTACATGACTTCCAGAATACTAAAGTCTATTTCCATTGTGCTAGAATATACTCACTTTAACCCCTTTTTTACCAAGGCCGTTCCAAGGCGGGTTTGGAGCTGGTGACTGATTGCGATGTTTTGATTTTATAATTGATTAAAATTACAAGTAGTGGTTTGACATCTCAAATATATGCTGCTAAGCCACAAAGGTTTTGTGTTAACTAACTTATTTGGGGAATCATCAAGGATCTGTCTCGGGCATTCTCTGGTTTGGTCATATAGTTTTGCTACTCTGTTGCGCTGAGATTATCGGTTATTAGGAGGATATCTAGAGTTAGGGTTAGGGTTAATCTTGTAGCACCTAGTGTATGCAGTACCAGCAGCAATGTGTTGTTAGGGATTTATGAAAATAATGGGAGCCTATGATGCCCGTGAGGTATATTAATCTCGCAGCAGCAGTCAATAGAAGCTCAGTGGTAAATACAGCAGCGGTTTAAACAGTTTATAGGCTTAGCTGCATGCAAAAAATGGTACACCAGTATGATGCTTTAACTTAACTTCCGCATGTCCAAAGCCTCTGTCGTCGCTCTGAGCGAAGAACTGCGCCCATATATCGAAAAGCAAACAACAACCATGAGGGCACCAATTGATCCACAGAAAAGAGTTGCGTTAGTACTTTATTACCTGAACGATGAGGGAAGGCTACGGAAGACTGCTAACACCTTCGGAGTTTCACGCCCGGCTTTGTCCCTCATTATTAGGCAGCCATGCAGAGCGATCTCCATCCACCTGGGTCCAAAATACATCAAGCTGCCTTTTACTGAGCCTGTGACTGATGCCACAATGTTTAGGAGCAGTGGACGGAACCCACATCGAAATCAAGCAGCCATCTACCAACTCCACTGACTACATCAACAGGAAAGGCAAATATTCCCTTAATTCTTAAGTCTGTGATTACAAGTACCGATTCATGGATGTCGTGGTAAAGTGGCCTGGGAGTGTGCATGATGCACGGGTCTTTGCTAATTCAAAGCTAAACATGTACTTAAAGACTGGAAAGATCCCTGCTCTGAGAAAACAGATTGTGGACGACGAGGAGGCCATACCAATTTATCTTCTTGGTGATCCTGCCTACCTGAGCACAGGCCGCTGCTGCCGTACCTGATGAAGGAATATGCAACCGGTGGCGCCACAGTTCAGGAACAGTACTTTGGGCTATCTTTGTATGGTCATTGAGTGTGCTTTTGGTCGCCTCAAGGCTAGATTTGCTGCACTTAGAAGGTCTATGGACATACACTTGGTTGACCTGCCCCATGTAATTTACTCCTGCTTTGTCCTCCACAATTTGTGTGAGGCCAGTAAGGAGGCTGTGGATGATCACTCTGTGTTGGGAACAATTCAAGGTGAAAGGGCCTCCCACACAGTGCAATGGATATCTCACTGACTGTAATGAGGGGGAGGGAAAGAGAGTGAGGAGAGTGCTTACGGCATACATTGACCTTTAGGACTACATGAAAGACAGACTGGAAGGTTTTTATTAAGATCTGATAAACATTCTTTGTTACATTCCCTGTCCTCACTGTGCAGCTCCTTCATCGACAGGCTGCTGCACCCCCGCTGTTAAATACCAACTATGTGCTATATGAGCAAAATATATATGCCGTTAATAACTGTACAATATACATATACCTGGCTGCTAAATCCTAAGAACTGTTACAGGATGTGTACTTTGTAAATTGTGTAACTTTTTATTTTGTATTATATCATAACTTTTTTTTTAACTTAGTACTTTTTAATGCATGTAACATATGTAACATTAAGCTACAAAAGATGTGATTGTCCAATGTTCAAAGAACATAAAGTGCAACAAATAATACATTTGCAAACGCAGTATCATATATATATATATATATATATATATATATATATTTATACTTTCCCATAAGGACCCAACGTGACAAGGGTGTCACATGAACTTTAAATGTTCTGGAAAGTTCCTTATACAGCTTTAGCCTTTATTGTATCTCATGAAGTCCCTAAGTGACACACCCTGAACAGTCTGATGGGTCATGTGGCTTTGTGTTCCCATAACAACATGTCCAAGATGTCCATGTGCCATGCTAACATGTGACAGAACTAGCTACATTTCAAGCTTGTTTTTTGTTGCTAAAGGTCAAATTCAAGCCATTTAAGAATGACAATGCTTACATAACATGTCCTTTATTACATTTAACCCGTTGTGGAAACATTTCTTGATCAAATTGATATGAAACAAATGAGACAAACATCGCTGTGACACTGCTGTCACATCGGGACTTTAACCCTAAACTTCCACAGTAAACCCAAAGTGACTTATATGCACAATTAGAAATATGATTATGATCTGCTCAGTTAATTTAGCTGATTCAATTATATTTAGTTAATATATTCTTCAATTCAAAGAATGTTCAAACTAATTTAAACCAACAAATCATCCTCATTAATGAAGTTATATATACGTTATTTTAGCATTAAAGCCCAATGTGACACATATGTCACATTTCAGATATTTGACACTGGGGGGGGGGGGGGTTACTTGTCAGAAGTGTGGTCTATTTAGTCTAAATTATGTTTACAAGGTGAAATGGACTTACAGCCTCCCACACAGTGCAATAGATATCTCACTGACTGTAATGAGGGAGAGGGAAAGAGAGTGAGGAGAGTGCCTGCGGAGTACATTGACCCTTACTTGAAAGACTGTTATTTTTTTTGCAAGGTTTTTATTAAGAACATCATTTGTTGTAAGAGCTACAAGGTGTACACAGTACAAGGAAATAAAACACCTTTGCTAGCTACAAAAATATGTGATTCTCCAATGTTCAAAGCGTGGAGTTAAAAATAAAATTGGCTGCACCCACTTCCAGACTTCCTTTGAAGTTTGCTCCATTACCTCCACCATCCTCTTTTTTATGTTGAGGTGGAACTGAAATTCAAATGGGAAAACTGTATAGGGTGTTGCACTGATGGTGCAAGGAGCATGACTGGGTGCAGTTCTGGTTTTGTGGCCCATGTACGTGAAGTGGTCCCAAATGTGAAGGTAACACACTGTATTATCCACAGGGAGGTTTTGGCTAGCAAAGCATTGCAGCAGGACTTACAGTAGGTGAGGTTCTTGATGTGGTTGTTAGAGTGGTCAATCTAATAAAAAAGCAACCACTACAATCAAGGCTCTTCAGAGAGCTCTGCAAGGAAATGGGGGCAGAGCATGAGCACCTACTCTTCCACTGTGAGGTCTCCAAGGGATAAGGTTCTACAGAGAGTGTGGGAGCTGAGAGAGCAGGTCATGGCTTACCTGAAAAATGAGGATGCTAACCTTGCCAAGCATTTTGAGGACAAGCGCTGGTTGGCAAGATGTGCCTACCTTGTAGACATTTTTAATAAGCTCAACATGCTGAACACCAGCCTTCAAGGAAAAGAGAACAGCATATTGGATCTTGAAGATGGAATACAAGGATTCGAAGCATGCCTTGGTCTGTGGCATTCCCAGCTGGTTGCAGGATAACTGGCAATGTTTCCTGTCCTCACTGCCTACCAAGTAAGCACCCGTCTTCCCTTGAGTGACTCTGTGAAGCAGAACATAGTCGAGCACGTGTCTCAACTACAGGAGAACTTCAAGCAGTACTTCCCTGACTCACAGAGAGCTCAACACCTTCAGTGGGTGAAGTGTCCCTTCCAAGCTGTGCCATCACAAGACCTGGGTCTCAGTCAGGCAGAGGCACTGGTCACACTGCAGGTCAACAGGGGCAGTAAGATGCTGTTTGAAACAACCACTTTGGCACAGTTTTGGGTTGCTCATTTCCAGCAGGCTGAGTTCTCCTGCTTGGCTAAGATAGCAGAACAACTATTCATACAGTGTGGCACCACATACTTGTGTGAATCTGGGTTTTCTACTTTAGCATACCTGAAAAACAAATACAGAAACAGGCTAAATCCTGAGCATGACGTCAATAACCCAGCCCAGAATAGATCTGCTGGTGGAAAACTACAACCAGCCAGCTCTCATTAGATGTCCTTGTTATTATATTATATCATGTATTCATTCAATATATGATATAATACCCCTTCTAGCATGTCGGATCAGAAAATATCATAAATAAATCAGTAAAGTTAATCAGTTGCCAAGTGTTGGAGTTTCTTTGTCTCTCAGAGTGTTTTGCAACAGCTGTGTTCATTTAAAAGTGTTTTTTGATCTAGTGACAAACTTAATGTTCCACTTTTGATAATTTAAATGTGGTTTCACCTGTGATGTACTGTATATACTTGACTGCACTTCCTTTAGTTAGTGTTTTGTCAGTTTATGTTTACAGCATGTTTGTTCTTTGTTCATTTCAGACATGCACACAATATCTTTGCTTGCCACATGTTATTTTCGGAAGCTAAAAAACCATAGTGTGAACGGGAGGTCTTGTCTTTTTTTTCTGTGTTTCTCCAGTTTCATAACCTCTCTCCGTGTACACGCTTGCCTGCACATGTAAGTGTGTGTGACATTTTGTTATTGCCTTGATTTTTGACTTCATTAGTTTGCTGTGGTGAAAATAAAAACGTTTGCCCTGCATTTGTTTTTGCAGTCAGTACTCCCAATGTGAGTGAGAGAGAGCCGCTTTAGGGATTACATGATTAAAAAAGAGGGATTACAGTAATGGTGATTATTATGGGGATTATGAAGAAAACATACCTGTATTCAATATGAAATGATGAAAATAGAGATAAAAGAGTGAATAGGTGAACAGATGTGTTTTTAAAAAGGGTTACGCTTAATACGCGAGGTTTAATGTGTGCTTTGAGAACTGATGTAGTCCAAATGAAGGCTTTTCTGAGTATCAGCGTTTCATTGGAACTGTCTAATGGAGTGTGTTTTGACAGCGAACACAAACATATTTTCACATTATGGGAAATGCACTATGTCCAAAATTATTAATCACACAAATCATTTTGTCAATTAGTGTAAAAATAATCAGATTTGTCTTCTCACTACATTTTCAAAAATGCTGATAAGTGAGAATACACTCAAAGACTTTAGTATGTATGGGTTTTTTAAAGGGAACTAGGTGCTTCATAAATACTATGGAAGTAACAAAGCCCTCAGTCAATGGAAAATGAACGAAGTACATTTTCAGAGACTGTGCCTTAAGAAAAGCCATTGGGACGTTTTGGGTTTAATGCCTCATGCCTCTTGGGATCCGTGCAGAAAAAAAATGTGATTGCTACAGGCATACTCTGCTGGAGGAATATGGCATACACATTTACACATAGAAAATAACAGGGCATTTTATCTAACATTACTGCTCTTGTCCATTTTCACTTAAGCTTCTACCCAGAAAGCTGTTTTTGAACAATGTTACGTATGAAGTATTGATGTGGTTTGTCCAGGTACTGGCTTTTCCTCAACTACAACGTTTGCCAGATAGGCAAAGTTCAGGGTTAACCCACCTTTGTTACCAGAGTCAGCTCAGACTGATGCCAGGTTGGAAATGTACTCATTGCCGTCCTCATTACTTCACCACCCTTTAACTTCATTAGAAAGCAGTGACTGTCCAGATGTAAAGCTGAGAGTATCAACATTCCTCACACGTCACTCTCTTCTTTTTTTCCCACCAGTGAGCGCCAACTATAGATCTAGAACCAGAAAGTTGTTAACTTAACTACATGGAGTAACTGCTAGCTTAGTTCTCTCTGATGTTTATATATTCAATACTATTGGGTTGTACTGAATATCACTGCACCTAGCCAAGGTAGTCAAGAAATAGGCAGAGCTTGTAAGTCCATTTAACTTAAGTTAACCAAACAAATGACAAACAACATGAAAGTGCTGGTTTTCATCTTAGAAAAGAGCCAGGTTAGCTGTAATCTCATGATTGAAGTATTTATGCTAAGCTAAGCTAACAACGTCCTGGCCCTAGCTTCATAGTTAGAGCCGAGACACGAGATTCATGGCAGGTTTCTTATCAATTCTCAGCAAAAAAAGTAATGTATGTGTGTCACTAAACCTTTAAAAGCAAGTATTTGAGCATTCTAAGCTATTAAACAGATTAAGTGGGAAGGCAAATAAGTGGACTCTTTGGAATAACCTGCATTTATGTATACATTTGTTGCAAAATAATGGTCTGATCTTTGCCTAAGTTACAGTAATTCACAAACACGATCTGTTTTAACTGATCGTACACAAATTATCGTTTTCTTCTTGTCTATATTCAAAACATTGTTCATTCACAGTTTATTAATAATAATAATAATAACTTGGATTTATATAGCGCCTTTCATAACCTCAAGGTCGCTTTACCAAGAAAAATACAAGGACAAGTCATAAAACATAAAAACATAAACCAGGGGGCAGGAATGGAAGTGTAAGTGGGGGGAGAGTGAGTTATTGTTGGAAGGCGATGTTGAACAGATGAGTTTTAAGGGTTGATGTGAAGATGTTGAGAGAAGGGGCGTTGCGGATTTCTGCAGGGAGGGAGTTCCAGAGGGTGGGGGCAGCGACACTGAAGGCATGGGTTAGGTTGAACCCCTAGAGTAGACTTTAACAAAAGCTAACTGAGCTAGGAGTTATCATTCCTTTTTCTAATCAGTGAAACAAGGTAAGAAGTGTTGGTTGGGCTTTTCTGACCAAAAACAATCAATATCTTTTTAGTTTTCTCTTAACAAGATGTTACGACTGAATAAACGGGTTTGAACTCAAATGCACAACTCACACAGGTTCTTTAACGAAAAAGGTTTTATTCAAACCAAAAAGCTCAACAGCTGTGGTAAACAAAAAATCACTCTTCACGAGGAAAACAGTAACAAAACAAAGTCACTCTTAACGAGGAAAAAACATTAACAAAACAAAATCACTTCAATGAGGAAAAACACTAGGAGCATGAATAATGAAATACTTAGGCAAGACGTGGCTCAAAGCTCTGCTTGGGATTCCTTTTGACCTGATACGCTGGTAAACTGTCACATGAAACGAAACGAAACGAACTGGCACAGGACAGAGGGAGACGAGGACAATAAATACACCAGGTAATGGGGAACAGGTGGAAACAATCAGGGGCGTGGTCGACAATCACAGGAGTGGGAGACACACAAGGAAGGGAGGTCAGAGTATCTGAAACGAGAGGAAAGGTTACTATTCAAAATAAAAGGGGGAAATCACTAGACAAAGACAAAAACACTTAACTAAACTAACATAATTTGCGAGAGATGACACAAGAAGCATCTGCTGATGTGAACCATACCTTGAATTAAAAAATCTCAGAAGACCTACGATCAAGAATTGTTGATTTGCATGAAGCTGGAGAGGGGTGCAAAGTAATCTTCACAAGTTAAGTTATTTATCAGTCCATATTGAGACTCATTTTCTATAAAAGGAGCCAATGTAGCACTGTACTCCCTAGAAGTGGGTTCCCTGCAAAGATGCATCGGCTGGCCAATGCAGAATGATCAATGATTTAAAAAAGAACCCTGCGGTAACAGCTAAAGGCTTGTAGGCCTGAAGTTTACCAAAGAGCACATTAACAGAGCACAATGGGAAAAAGTGTTGTAGTCTGAATAAACTAAGGTTGAAATATTGGGTAAGAACACACAGCACTGCGTAAAAAGGCACGGCATACCAAATGATAACAACATCCCAAAGGCAATGTTCAGTGAAGGCAGCATCATTATTTTGGGGTGCTTTGCTGACTCGGGGGCTGGAAGGTTTGCCATTATCAAAATAAAAAATATTCTCAAGATTCGCTAAGGTTGAATGTCAGAGAAGCTGACGCTAAGCGGAGGTTGGGTAGTGCAGAAGGACAATAACCCTAAATATAGAATCATGTGATACAGTGTGGCATGTACAAAGAGAATGTGCCTTTTGGAGTGGTTCATTCAGAGCCCAGACCCTATCCTGTGGAAATGCAGTGGACTGATCTCAAGAGAGCTGTTCACTAGAGACATCCTGAGAATATGGCTGAGCTGAAGCAGTTTTGTGAGGAAGAATGGTCCAAAATTCCTCCTGAACGTTGTGCTCATCTGATATGGAGCTACTGAAGTGTTTGAGGTCATTGCTGCAGAAGGAGATTTGACCATTAAATCCAAGGGGTTCACTCACTTTTTCCACCAGCACTTTGAATGTTTATTGTTTGTGTTCAACAAATGGGGAGAAGCCTGCGAGCTAGTTCAGGCAGTCAACTCGAGCACTCATGCTGCATTCATACATAACGCCCCTTGCCACTCTACAACCAACCAAACAGAGTCTCCTTAATATGCCGCTCTATTTAACCTGCCAGATCTCTCTCCATGCATTGTTTGCTGCTGCTATTGCTGCAGCTACCTCTACGTCGCTGCTGCTTGCCTGCCCCACCACCACCCCAGCTTCCACCTGTAGGCTCGGGGGTTAGTTATTTGATCACCACTCATCGTGCTATGTATATCTAGAGAGTGATGATGCCCGAGCCTAATCGCCAAACTCAACTATATGCTGCTTCTAATAAACATGTTAAAGAAACACGTGAGTTGTCTGACTGAAAGGCATGAAATAATATAAAAGTGTGTGTGTTATTATCTTAAGCACACTGTATTTGTATATACTTGTGATTTAAATGTATATCAGATTACATTTAATGACCAATTCATCGATAACACCAGGAAATTCCAAAGGGTTCACATTTTTTTCGTACACAAGCTGTAGCTTTAGATGCATGTAAAGAAAAAGAGATCAGAGAGTCAGACAGGGCTATACAGTGGTCGCTTTACCTTTGTGTCAGTGTATTGGTTTAAGAAACTTCATTCAAAGTCAGAGGTCACATAGCTCAGAGCTTTTCATACTTTTCAGACTAACCATGGAGTGTATGAAAGGCTTGGAGCTGTGTGACACAAAACGTCTTCAGATTGAATACCGTCTCGCCTGCTGTCCTTTCATTTTGACCAAAGACTCTTATAATAAAGTTATTTCAAAGTTCTTAAACCCAAGACAGTCCTTGTATTACAATATTGTTACTCGTCTTTGATAATAATGTTGTGGCTGAAATAACATTGTAGTGTGTCTGTTCTAAATTGTTGTCATTACCGCATCTCTCTGTCCCATCTGCTATACACTTATGCTAACGTGCTAACAGCTCAGTGTTTCTTGCAATTTTATTTCGATTTATTTAAAATTAGCAAGCGCTCCTGCGTGTTACTGTGCTGTTTGCAGCTGTAATCTGAAGTCGAAGTCTGAAACACGAGCTCTGCAAAACGAGAGTGGTGTTGGTGAATACCCCGTGTTTGAAGATGATGATGAGGGAACTGTTGATATTTGATGGAAGTGATCTTGAATACATTGGCAGTTTTTATTTTCTCTCTTTGAAGTGTCTTTTGTGCGATCTTTTTCATTCTCCCGAAGTTCACCTGCTCCTCTTTCTTCTCATTTCAAGGTCCTCATTTATTGATCTTGTATTCTCTCTTGTCTTCCATCTTCTTCTTTGTCGATTACATGCTCAGTTTACCATCAATGTATGAATGTGTCTGCGAGAGAAGCAAATTGTAAAGAGCTTTGTACAGTAAGTAAGTACACATGCAATCCATTTGCCTTTTGGCACTAAGCAGATCAATATACATAAAAGATCTCATACTGTATATGAAAAGAGACATTTCTTTTTTTATGATTTACCAAGGCTAGCTATGGGTTAGAAAGAAAATATAATGTGAACGTTTCTGTAACTTGCATTCCCCAATATTTACAGAAGTCTATGAGAAAATTACGCTGATTCTTGCTTGATTTATTACCTATTTATACATTTCACTGAGAAGTTCATGTCTTAAACACAGTTTTTAGTAACTGTGAACTTTAGGGTGGGGCTTTCTTGTGATTGACAGGTCGCTACCACAGTGCTGTCGGGTATGGGTGCGCTCTGCCCACAGCTTGATGAACTTTGCATAAACATGGATTGACAGATATGCCATGCCTAGTTAGTGTTGCTGTACTACGATTGAACAATCACCTAGATAATCATTTAAAGGTCACCTATCATGCTATTTTTAGGCAATAGCATAAGTCTCAGATAATATAAAAATATATAAAAAACATGTCTCAAAATACCAAACAGATCACCCATTCTAGCCATGCCTCATATCCCTCTATTTCACTTCCTGTTTCAAAAGTGCTGATTTTGGGTATAAAGCTTTTTTTTTTTAAAGGAGCGGTCTGAGCTCATGCGGGAGATGCTACCGGCAGATACTGCCGTGATGAAACGCCATATCATGGATTATCAAGGATTATTTCTGAAACAGTATGGAGCTCATAGGCTTTCTCTCTTGCCGGTTATACCACAAGGTGAGTTCCTTTTTATTTCCTGCTTCTTCATACACATGCTCTGTGCAGTACAGGTTAGCCTACATTTCCGATATTACGTCATATCGGACGCAAATCTGGATCAGCTCCGTTGTAGCCCCGTTTTTAGAGATTTGGGTACGGAGGAAAAGAGAGAGGGTTTTATTTTCTGACGCTGCGTGAGTTCCCTGACGCACCGGGGACACATCTTTATGTATAAAAGACATCACAAAGTGCATTTTGCATGATAGGTCCCCTTTAAAGGAAACATGATGATAATGCATTTGCAAAGCAATGTTTCCTTCAGGGCCAGGCTACCCTGTGATTGACAGGTCTCGTCCAGAGAGTAGTCTGTTTGGTCTCAAAATGTTCACAATTTCTGTTCATGAAAGGTTTATTGTAACATCTTGGTTGCTAAAAAAACATGTAGTTCTTGTGAACTTAGCACCTTTCATTTCATTTTCATTGTAATTGTTTATTTGGCAGGGACAATGCACAGTAATGAACACTTAAAACATTCAAATGTGTCAAGCGTAACAGTGCCAGATTTAGCTTTGAGCTAATTTCCATCCTCGGCCACTTCTGATCCAAAAAACAAAGATAGTGACAGCCAAAAACGATCAGTCAGTGCTTGTTTTATTCTGAAATATGGTCACCCTCTGTTTTTTGTCTGTTTGTACTTCCTGTCGCTTAGTTTTCCCGCCTGATATCAGATCCTTTTCGCATTCTGCTCCTACGTTTTTCCTTCTCCCAACCCGTGTCCTATCCTTGTGATTAGTTCTGCATGTTTTTAAAGGAGGGGTAGGTAAGTTTGAGAAACCGGCTCGAGATACACTTTTTGTTACATTCCATGTAATGCTCTTAATATCCTGATAGCAATGAATATAAGTGCTTTGAAAAAAAATCCATAAAAAAAATTCATCTGTGGAAGCCGTAATACTGTAAAAACTACGACCAATTATTTATAACTGGTTGGCCGACCTGTCTGTCATCCTTCAATCTCGTACACACACACACACACACACACACACACACGCACGCGTGCAGTCATTGCGCGTGCCGTCATTGGGCGTGTTTCCCGTCTCCGGGCAGCTGTTGCTCAATCGCCAGCAGCAGCCACTGCAGGACACTTTCCCCATGGCAGAGTTTGCTTCAACATCGTCTAGCGGTCGCAAAAGAAAAACTGTAATGGAGCAAATTATGAAGAAAAAGAAAGTGGAAACTAGGAGAAGTCAAACCAGAGTCAATATCGGAGTTGCTTTTCAACGATGGTTATGGAGCACACCGAGCTGATATGTAACGTTACCGCAGCCTGCTCTCGTCAGCTAGACGTAACATTTGTAATACATTTTCACAAAACAAACATGCTCGCTTCAAAAATATAAGCACTGACAATAACTTTGTTATACATTTGTTTTACATTCATTATCATGATCTTGGGTGTTGTGTGCGCGTTCATGTGTGTTGGAGGAGGTGCTCTGTAGGAAGTCTGAAGGAAGGGGCGGATTCTTTTCGGTTGTGTACTTTGGAATTTTTGTGCACTCGAGCCGGTTTCTCAAACTTACCTACCCCTCCTTTAAGTTCTGGGTTTCAGTCACTGTTTTTCAGATCATGTTTGACGTTCACAGGAGAGTTCTGTTCCATTGGTTTTGCATGCCCTGTTCTGCCTTGATTACCTGCCATTCAAAGTATTTTCTGCTAAACAATTATTTGTACAGCAATGTGGTCCACCCTGCTCTGCTCTCATCTGACCAATATAAGATGAAAAAGCCAAAAGCTTCAAAATGGTAGTCCTAAAACCAATGTGTGAAATCGAGTGACTATGTCACTTTCTTTCATGCGGTTCACTGATTTAACACAAGTTGACTTTCTATAATTGAAGTGGTGTTTGGATCTGGCCTCCCTCTGTTCATTAAACATTAATGAAAATCAATACACAAAATACCCGTTCCACATCTGCAATAATGAACATTTAAACTGCTGAACATTTAATGAGGTCCATCTCTTCCATCACTAATGTTTTCGCTCCTTCTGTTAGATAATGACAACACATTAATGCCCTTGTCTTATTTTCTGATTTTAGCCAAGCTTGGCTTTATACACCTATTGGGGAAAATTGCCATGACATTTTGGACAATAATTCATTGATAATCAAAAGACTCTGGTTATCCATTGACCTATCCTTGTCACAGTTCTGCTTTCTTTCTAACCTATTTTCTGCATTCACTTTC
>CALSBZ010046679.1:482783-502995 GCA_943591055.1 Gobionotothen gibberifrons | reverse complement strand
AAATATCGGGAAAACTATATCCGAGTAGTTTGGAGTAATTTGCGACATGTAAATCGTCAAAAATGGAAAATTCTCCGTTCGTTTACGAGATCATCTTTTGAGCGATCAATTATTCCTTCGCAATTTAGCATCACATTGGATATGGGCTGAACGTGTCCTGGATTGGAATTTTTCCGATCATTCCCCTGGGAGGAGTTCGCAGAAATGTCCTTAAAATGCATGAAAAACGCCCATTTTTCAAAATGGCCGACTTTATGGGGGGCGGGGCTAATGAAAAGCAATTTGAAATATGTGTGCAATTATAATAGCAATGTTTATACAGCGTTTCGTGAATATCGGAAAAACTATATGCGAGTAGTGTGGAGTCATTTGGAGTCATTTGCGACATGAAAATCGTCAAAAATTGAACATTCTCCGTTCCCTTACGAGCTTATCGTTTGAGCGATCAATTATTCCTTCGCAATTTAGCATCACATTGGATAGGGGCTGAACTTGTGCCGGAGTGGAATTTTTCCGATCATTCCCAAGAATGTGTTTAAAATGCATGAAAAACACACATTTTTGAAAATGGCCGAGTTCCTGGGGGGCGGGGCTAATGGAAGCTATTTACAAATATGTCCGGAACTCCATGAGGAATGTCTGTGCCAAAATAAAAATAAATGTAGGCGGAGCTTAGGGTTCCAAGAGGATTATTTGTAGAGCAGGTCCACCCGGATATGTGTGCAAAATTTCAGGTCATTTGGAGTTACGGTGCGACTTTGTACATTTATTCCGAAATGGGCTATTTATAGGTGGCGCTAGCGAGCAAGTTGGACAATTTGAACCCATTGACTCCAGAATAATGTAGTTTTCACCAGTCCTGGTGTCCGTGCAAAATTATACAACTTTTTAAGCGTCCTAAAGGCCTCAAAAACAGGAAACGCCAGCAGAAAAATAATAATTCCACCAATAACAATAGGTTCCTCGCACGCTCCGTGCTCGGGCCCTAATTAACCAAATGAAATGAAATGCAACCATAAGTAAGGCATGAGGTGTGGACGTCAGTGGGATCAGTAGTGTAAATGCAGGGTGAGGGTTGCATGAATGTGTATGTGTGGAAGTGGTGAGGTGCACAAAGTAAAGCAACTAAAGTAACAACGACATATACTCAACAAAAACCAGGGCCCTGTACTACGAAGCAGGATTTTCGCTTAGCCGGCTAAATTCAGGGAAAACTCCGGCTTTCCGGTCCTACGAAGCTGGTTCTCTTTTTAGCAGGCTAGATTTCCATGGTAACTTATGCTTAGCGGCTAACCTGGTCGGGACCAGGTTAGGTTGCAGGCTAAGAGCTAAACTCAGTGAAAGCACTGCCTGCTGACCAATCAGAGCTCCGTGTGCGGAGCGGGGTGCAGAGTTTAAAGCGATCAAGTCACATTACAGGAGAAAGGAAATACAGTTTAAACTGCCGTTGCAGGAAAGCCGGCCGGCAAAAATCACCGACTGTGTGAACGTGAACATTAATAGAATATCACCTCCCATCTTCAGAGCAATCTGACTATTATAACATTAGCGTTAAGAAAGCTTACTTAAATATCTGCCACAACATAAGTAACTGGATCAAAGTTACGGTCTATATGCTGTAAAATGTATTATCTCTTCGATTTACACACGGAATATATTGCACGTCAGTCAGCTGAGCCGTATCTGGCCGTGCAACACTCACAGTGTCACATACTGTATGCAGAAGTATTATTTTAAGCAACACATTAAGTTGACGAAACACTCGAGTCAAATGTAATTAAATTCAGATCGTGTCTTACGGGCAGTGATATCATAAACCTGTTAATGTACGCATTCAAACACTTTTTCTTTTACCAGCTGTAATCACCTTGCAGGTGCAACTATGTGGCTTTGATCCTGGATAAAGTGTTTAAGTCATGGATGTTTAAAGTTTAACGTCTTCATATTTGTCTAATTATATAGTTGACTTTTCATTGAGGAAGTATGACGCGCTGCGCCGTCAGTACGCTTCTCCATGTTTGTGATTGGTCGAATGCTCCAAATACCACCCCTTTCATGTGAACGCGCACCTAACTAGATAGGGCACGGCTGGCTTGAGAGATCCACTTGATAACCCGTGTCGTAGTACCGTTTAGCGAGAGCGCGTATGTTTTGGATTAGGCCAACCGGCTAACTCAAACATATCCAGGTTATGTTGAACCAGCTTCGTAGTACAGGGCCGGTGCCTGCAGGGAGAAGCAGAGGGAGCACAGAGGCCTTAAATAGGGCACCAGACCCAGGTGCCCTGGATTACTGCAATCAGTGCAACACAGACAGGACAGCCACACCCTCTCCACTGATGGGCCCACAGGGGCATCACACCCCCCCCCTTAAGACGGGGCCCAAACATTGGGCACCCCTGCATTAGTCGTGGCATTTCCATTCAACCGGGTGGCATTAATAGGTCTTCGGATTATTAAAAGGTGGACGGTAAAGTAAGAGAGGAGGAAAGCTTGGAGGCAAATCAAACACTAAACAATATGAGATAAGGATGAAAAAACGCCAGCACCCGTTTCACTCTCTGTCCAATGTAATTTCCACTGAGAATTGAATCAAAGGTGTATTGATCTACAAAGGTAAACATCACAACACACATCTATTCAGTGATGATAACAGAACACAGTGTGTCAGTAGCCTAAAGTATAGCTGATTTTCGACCCAAGTATTGATTGACAAAGGTGGTATGAAAAATGTCAGATTTGTTCTCGAATGATAAAATAACTTTAGGCATATCAGTTTTTGTCAGTAAAGAAATGAACCAGTAAAT
The DNA here is from genome assembly GCA_943591055.1 of Gobionotothen gibberifrons. NCBI lineage: Eukaryota > Metazoa > Chordata > Actinopteri > Perciformes > Nototheniidae > Gobionotothen > Gobionotothen gibberifrons. The sequence continues at coordinate 500,189 of CALSBZ010046679.1, read as the reverse complement.
ACAAATGAACCCATCGATTGAAAAAATAACGATATAGGCCTGGCATGACAACCCTGATGAATAGTTCTAATTTCATGGGAAAACAACACATTCTTTATCATATGAGTCCCATGTCATGCTTTTCCGGTTATTACCCGTCCCCTTGTGTGTTATGTAGTTTTGTTACATGTAAACGGTCTGCAGAGTCAAAACCCCTCAAAGTACACCCTGTAGCGAGTAAAACTCTAACACAGAAAATACCTGTCGATGCTGCCCCAGCAGGAGCTCCAACAAGGCGTTTAGGACAGAGAGTGAATGTCATACTATACAGAGATGCTGTATGAGAAACCAATGTGATTTTGGAACATTGAACAATGTAAATCTATTCTAGTAGACCTGAACCATGGAATTATGATCAGTAGAAATGGCCCTTTTAATATTAATTGGATAATGTTGGCCCAACATAAAAGGATCATTTTCCAGATTAAAGGCTCTAATCAACCTCCCAAACAACAGTAGGAGTCTTTCCAATTCTAGGATGGTATAAATGGATTATCTGCCAAAATTATTATGTTGCGTGAATAATTTACAGACATGATCTTATTTTTACCAACCTATGTGAAATCTCTTGTTATGTGAAAGAACGGCAATAGCCTGCGTACCAGGTTTTTTGTCTCAAGCTAATTCCAGCTCACCGCAAATTGAAACTTAAAATATAATGCTAAATAAGACACGCCCACATTCATCAATTCTTATGAAACTTCAGATCTTAGGTAATACTTGCCCACAGAGCATGTGTATCAAATACTAGGTGTTGAGCTACTATTTGTTGTGCCCCCTATGAGTCGGGATGAAAATGCTTTGATCGGCCCAACACGGACGGATCCACCAAATGTATGATTGGATACGTTGTGTAAGAGTAATGAGCATTTATTTATGATTTCCGCCTATCCTTATGAGTGGTGATGAAAGGCGGCAATTTTTTTGGACTTTTTGACTTTTCTTACGGAAATTTGTATGCCTCTCACTTGATGCTACATACCAAATTAAATGTTGACAGAGTCAAAATGCAAAAATATTTAGTCATTTAACTGTATTTCACATTATGCCTATTAGCACAATTCTAAGTTGGCGAAGCTTCGTGGTTCCTGTTAAGTTTTGGTAGAGCACCTTCACCTGAATATATTTGCCCAATTTCAAATTAATCATGGTTAGGGTATGTGAGGCGTGGCCTTTCATAGATTGCTTTTTTAAGGGGACGCTCGAGAGCCAGCTTGTAACTTTTGAGCCGATTTACTGCAAATGTACTAGTTTAAGCCAGTCCTGACATCAGTGCAACACTTTCAGGAGTTTTTGAGCATCCTAAATGCTAGCCCAGCAGAATAATAATACACTTTCAGTGCCAGGTCGGTCAAGGTGGTTTGTCATTTGTCATATGTTCTGCCTCCTGGTGGCCACTAACTGATTAATACAGTTTTAAACTCCTGAGCAGGTGTAGTTTCGAGGAAAGGAAAAGAGACATCAGAAGATTATACAAGAAAATACTTGAGTCATAGGTTTTGCCAACAGACTACATCGACCTCTGTCTCTGTCCCATGTGACTTGTGTCTGGATTAATGCCAATGGTGATTGACAGGCGCACTAATCCGACTGGGGGGTCGCCAATCAGGGATTTAACACTCGATAATTCAGCCAAAAGCTTTAGCTGTGAGACTTAAGTACAGGGGGGGGAAATCCACTAGTAACACAAATGGGAACTGGGAGGGCGGGGGTAGGGGGATCGGTGTGCTGGTGGGGCATTGGTGGAGGTATGTTGCGTGTATGAAATGTGTGTGTGGTTTTAGTGCGTAAAAAAACTCCACTCATGACCTGTGGTGTGTGTGTGTGTGTGTGTGTGTGTGTGTGTGTGTGTGTGTGTGTGTGTGTGTGTGTGTGTGTGTGTGTGTGTGTGTGTGTGTGTGTGTGTGTGTGTGTGTGTGTGTGTGTGTGTGTGTGTGTGTGTGTGTGTGTGTGTGTGTGTGTGTGTGTGTGTGTGTCGGCAGTACCATTGGGTGGTCAGCAGGGGGCTCTTAATCTGCAACCCCCGTCACAAAGACAGGATGTGAATGGGCTTTTATTTTGACATTTAAACACACTTATTTGTTCTGCCTTTTACATTATGAAACTTACTTAAATAGATGAGATGTTTGTATCAAATATTAAAAGTCATGATAACAAATATAAAGTTAATGGTGGTAAAAGTACTTATGTCCTTAAGTTAAAAATAGCTATATGCCATTGTAAAATCCAGGTCTTTATATAAAATGTAGATGCCTTTAATGAAGGGCGGAATGGCCTAGTTATATCATTCCTATACATCATTATAAAGGCTTATTTAAGTGTAGGTAGCATTTTAGTCTGCAGTTTAATCTGTTTGGACTACATCAGAGTAGTATTGAGTTGCTGCTACTGCAAGTATCACAAATATAATTGACTGAATTTCCTTGGTTTGGGTGTTAAGTTTCTATTGTATTTCTGACAAATTAGTTGCGAAAGGACTGTTTTAATAATTGCTTGTGGCTATAGTGCAAAGTCAATTGTCTATTAAAAGTGCCTGTTTTTTGCATTTGTTATAAGGATCTGACAACTTTAGGAATAACAAGTCATGAAAAAACAGTTTGGGATTAACAAAACGTGTACATTCTGAGCATTAGTGCTCCTACTGGACGGCTTCAATAAACTCTCCATCAGCAAATTCCTTGACTTGATTAAAAAAAGAAATCCTCGAGCACAGCTTGACTCATCCTTCCTGTCTAATTCATACTCAATATATTATTAATATACAATGTGACAGGATTTATTTTTAGCTTACTTCACCCTATAGGGCAGTAGAGATAGAAAATGGCAGGTTAGGGGTTAGAAAATATGTGTGGAAACGGAGGAGGTCAAGGATGGAGAGAGAGGACAGAGACAGAGAGAAGAATAGATTGACCGGCCAAGAAGCAAATAAAGTGACAGGACTTTGCTGTCTTGAAAACAAATTGGACTTCAACCCTGTGCAGTTTGTGCCCAGAGGAGGGAAATTAACAATCTGTCTATTCGTTTAGGTGTCCTATTAACCTTTCTATAAATAGTCCTCCTCTACCTTTATCCTGTGCAGGTTTGTCTTGTTTCATGTCATGGCAAGAAAGCCAGTGGTTTCCAAGCCATGTATTTAGTTTGTACCAACAGCCACGTTTATTTAATCTTGTATGTTTTGCCTCTTCAACAGAGGTGTTTTCTCTTGAAGAGTGATTTTTTTGTTTTGCTACATTTAGTAAAGGCTTATGTTTTTATACTTTTGTCTCCAGTTGTTGCATTTGAGTCCCAGTCATTGAGTCACATTCCTGACACATTTTCCTCGTAGCTCTGTTTTGATCTTGAATAACTCCTGAGGAAAACCTCTTGCTGTTTAGCTGCAAGATCTTCCACTATTTTCATAGTTGTCCATTTTGTCTGGCTGCTTTTTGATATTTTTCACTTAGTTTAAACATGTAGCTTAAGCTGAAAAAAACCTAAAAGCAAGACTGCATCTAAAATAATTATGTTCTGGAAAGCCTGGGCAATCAAAATCATTTTGGAGTGTTAATATGCATGCATGTTATACCAATAACTAAATGAATTCCTTAGTGCTAAAAGGGCACACCTTAGTTGTAGCTCAGTTTTATCTTCAAGAGTTGGAGGTAATGAGTCATACATAGCACACATGCTCACCTGTCAGCCACTTAAGATGTGTTAAAGTGTGTTATTCCTCATGAGAGTAATTATGTGCTTTTAAAGTGGACAAACTGCTATTCTGCAAGAAAAGATTACCTTGGAATTAAAATACAGCTACACGTTTTTTCTGGGCTGAACATCTGATTTACTAGATGGAGGAAACACTTCACTGGCAGCCTGTATGAACACAACAAAAAATAACATGGAAAAACAGATATGGTTGAGACAGAAAGAGGGGGAGAGAAAGGGAAATACAATTTGAGAGGTTTTGGGGAAATAAATCTAAATAAAACGAGTCTTAACGCATACTCGCACTTGGTCAGGGGGAATCAGTAGTACAGAATAGATAGAATGCAGCCAACACGCATTAACACAGAAATAAAGAATATTACAATTATGACCATACAGAAGAAAGTCTACTTGAAAGGCTAATATTGTGTAACTTCATAAACTTCTAAAGAACAATACAAATGCAGTCTGATTCAGAATTTAACATTAGAAAAAAATGTAAACAACCACAAAAAATGCGCACCATTTTGCTTATTGTCATAAAAACACGGTGTAAAATACTTTGAAAACTATGGAAGACATTTTTTCCTGGACATTTTCTGGTTCCTGCGGGGGATGGTCGATGAGAGCATTTGATTTAAATTATCTGCAAAAAGCTTACTAGTCAAAATAAAGTATACACCTACTGTAATGCTGAGATCAATGCAAATACAAATAATACATTTGTACTTTGTACATTTCACAAAATTGTGATGTTAAATAAAGGAAAATTGTGACAATGTGCTAGAAGGTCATTTAAAAAGTGTCTGGAAGTCTGGTCTAAGATGCCAAAATGTCAAAGAAATTGAACACAAATGTGAGGGTTATTTTTTGTGTGCTGCAAACATTTATTAGCTCTAGCTCTGTTTTTTATCGATACATTTCGCTCAGACAATGGGCACAGATAGTCCAGCAGATATGTGAAAGAATTGTGCTTTTGATGATAAAAGCATGAAATTTGGCACACTGTTAGAGCATGTCCTAAGGAAGATTTTTGGCTATAGGGCCATCGCAAATTTGTCCAATGGCGCCAACGGCGGCCATTTTGAAAATGGCCCTCATTGGTGGTTATTTTGCCAGTAGCTTAGGATCTAAACCACCTAGGATCTTGATTCTGGTGGCTAATCCTACATTTCAAGGATGGGGAATGCATTGGTATTATTTACAACATGCTAGAGCATGTCCTAAGGAAGATTTTTGGCTATAGGGCCATTGCAAATTTTATGATCTAAACCACCTAGGATCTTGATTCTGGTGGCTAATCCACATGACATTGATTTATCCTGAACCACACTCATTTCGAATCAAAGAGTCCCAGATTGGCTGACTAGTTTCTTCAGCTGTGACAACACACAGCTCAGTTTAGAGGCTGTGCAAATACACCAATAGACAGAGTCAATGGCACACTGTCTGAGGGACAGGGCCAAAAAATAAGAAACTGCATTGAAGGCATATTGGGCCACCATAGTGTGGGAGTCGGGAGGCCTGTTAACTTATTCCGGCAAATTACTCAGACCTACTAATTACATTACATTTCACTTGTTAGGCGCTTTTATCCAAAGCGACTTACATACTCAATACTGTGGGCAATCCCCACAGGAGCCATTTGGGGTGCAGTGTCTTGCCCAGGGACACAACGACATGCTGACTGTAGTGGGGTTTGAACCTGTGCTCCCCTGATCCGAACATCAACGCACTACCCCACTGCGCCACACGCCTCCCTGTTGACCTAACAAAAGTTATTGAGTCCATGTAAGTTTACTGCTTGGCTCAGATTCACCAACGATCAGCAAGGTCTCACCTCTATTAACTCCTGAAGAACCAAGTTCAATTAAGTGCTGTTTCAATTCAGACGACCCGCTAAATCTGTTTAAGCGATCCCGAAGGATTTGGGTATCAGTAATGAGATGTGGCCCTACCTAAGTGTGAGAGTGGCAGTTGTGCGATCTTACCTTTCAAGCAGGAGAGGAGAGCACAGATTTCTTTCAAGTTGTCCCAATCCAAAGGGACAACTTCTTATTTGAAGAAAAATTGGTCCACACTTGTACAGGGTTTTTACCTTCTCTCGTTACAACATGACAATCATACTGAATATTTCATGCTGTGGTCAATTACTAATATGAAACCTCAATACACAGTCTGACATTTATTACACTAAATTGTAACTTCAAGTGGCCAATTCGGTTGTGATATTAAAATCTCCCGGCAGAATTTAGAGGCATCTCCTCATAAAAGGGCGGTGATAACAACCACATTCAACAAATCAATTCACATACACACCTATTCCAGCATGAATTCGAAGGAATTTCCTCACAGGTGGCTGGGTGCTAAACATTCAACAAATCAAGTTTGAGAGAACCTTACCGAGGAAAAAGCTACCAGGGTAAAAACCCCCTCTCTCGAGTTTGCTCCCTCTCCGCCAGTGTGTTTATGCTCAAAACAGGACAGAAGAACCTAAAGACACCTCCTCCATACCCATATTTGTGGAAAAACTGGGCATGGCCTCTGATGTGCAGGACGGGACATGTCCAGACCTATTCTATGGCTATGTCATAAACACATTTTTGGGGCCTTAGTATTTCTCCCACAAGTCAGGAGCCCCCCCCCCCTTGTGCACCGCTGTGAGGGAAAAACTGTCTCCCCTCTCTTATCGGTGACACTCATAAACCATGATAGGCCTTACACTCAACTTAACAAACCACTTCTATTTTGTATATACTGTAAATATAGAAAATCATGAAATATGAAGCATTTTCATTGTGGGTTATACAAGAATATAATTGATTATATTTGATTATAACTAACTTTCGTTTTAAGTATTCAACCTAATATGGATAATTGTATAGTTATTATTTATATGATCAAACATTTGAACCTAGAGTTTGAGAACCATTTTAAAGAGTTCTTATTCAACTTTTTGTTTTTGAGGCTGCAGTTTGTGCTGTTGTTCTGACAGGGGTTTATACTATTATGTTAATCCCCTTTATATTGATGAGGGAATGCAAAAAGCCCTTGTCTACTACACAATTCAGTTTAAATGAACGTGATATGCTGTGGGATCAGACAAAATGCGAGTTACTGTAAACAATGGCAGAGAGACACAGATAAATCATGGCAATTTCAACCATTATTGAAAATGAACTCCACAATAAAGCTATTTATAATTCAGCAGGCTGTTATGTTGCAATGACTATCAAATATTTCACACATAATAGGTTTTCTCAAGCTTCAAATAGGCTTACATTTAAAATGATATTCAGGTTGTAAAACAAAGTGACTCGCTTATGGTTAAATATCCTAAAAAGTAAAAAATGACTAGAAACACAAGTTCAAACTAAATATTTGTGTAAAGTTTTACCAAAACCATGATCATATCTTAACCCAGGTGCTTTTAATGCCTAAAACTAACCCCACTTGGGACAATGGATTTGATCCCCGGTCTCAGTTGTCTGAAAACAGCATGGTTTAACCTGTTTTTCAGGTCTCAGGCTGGAAAATGACACTCCCAGAACAAATGACTGTATATTCACTTCTAAAAGGGGTAAATGAATAACCTTTTTTCTCAACGTAATGATAGACCTGTGAGTTGGATGTAGAAAAGTCAGAATCAATATAGAGGTTTTTATTCAATTCAATTCAGATTGAAAATAGTAAAAAAATGTAAATTATAGTTTCCGTCCAAAAAGGAAACATTACTTATAGTGAAAACCACCCTTGAATGATGGGATAGTAGAAAAAAAGCTTTAGGAATCCAAAGTACAACATATAGTAAGTACCCTGTATCAAGATTGATGACAAGTGACATCTGACCTTTTTAGAGAGGTTTTTAGAGAGGTTTAGAAAAGAAAACCCACCTCTGAGGTCATTTGGGTGTATTTGCCATATCTCTGGAACCCATTGGTCGATTTTGATGATTGACACTTTTTAACCGTTAGAGCCAATAGAATCGAGAGGGAGTTCCTAAATCCATCTAAACATTACCATTGGTGAATAGAGCATGCCCAAAACCGGAAGCTCTCAAACACTCTCGTAGCTCTCATAGCAGCTATATGAAAACTACTCTTATTGACATAAATGTTATGATGGATTATCAGTAATCATTTCAAAGTGACACAGAGACATTGGATTAAACTTCAGCAGCGTTTATATGCGTTTTATATGTATATATATATATATGTTTTGTTTCGGTAAAAATGGTTAATATTGTCAGTTGCTGTGCTTTACTGGCAAACAGAGCTGCACTGTTTCTGTCCAGCTCTTCCCTTGTTCCCTAGGCCAAATGAGTGATGTAATTCTCTTCGGGTGTCCTTGGTCTGCCCCGGAGTGTTCCAGATGAACTGCTCAGAGTACTTCAACAGTAAGGCTGCTGAGTGGCATCCTTAGTCCAAGCAGCCCTGAAATCAAAGGATATTTTCTGGATCAGAATGTACTGACATTGTCACTGTGGAGTTTTATCACCATCCCCCTGTGTGAAGGTTTCTGTTTAATTGCCATTATGTAATCCTGACCTTGTCTCGGACATCCTGATTCTTATCTGACATGCTTGATATATTTTTTTTGTGTAAGGGGTCAGACAACTCAATTGTTTAAATGGAAATTGCACCGGATAATGTGATATGGTGTCAGATAAAACCAGATGTAGCGCATGCCTAGTTTGTCTAAATGACTAAGCTACTTCATGAGGATTCTGTCAGCTCAACTGAGCCTTTACTCACCCGTTTGGTCTTCTGTTACTGAGAGCAGGGTGCAGGGTGGACACAAATGCAGGTCAAACAAGGGTTCAGAAAAATACTTGTATTGAAGGGTTAATCCTGGCAAACAGGGAAAACACAACAGAACTCTCCAGCGCACGACAAACAAGGACCTGACAAACACTAAGAAAAGAAAACCAGAACGTTAATACATGCAGAACAAAAAGGGCAGTAGGTGAAACAAAACAATCATGCAGGCGGGGGGAAAAAAACGGTGAAATGATTTCCAAATAAAACAGCGAACAATGTTATGTCACTAAGCCTCTACCACCTATTGCAAATGTGAAAGGGTAATGGTAAAGATCTGGTGCTAGACCAAACCGTTACTTTAGAAACTGAATATGAGATTCAAGCATTGACTGGTGTTTTTTCGATGATTTTGAGGAAACTGTCGATGCTAGCTGAGCAACATACTGCACTTTCTTTTAGAGCTAGAAATAATTCACTTAATCTCGTGCACACCCACTGCCTGTAACTTTGCTCATCTTGTGGGGGATAAAGAACGGTAATTAGGAGCACTGTTATCAGTGACGGTGGCACATTCCCTGTAAACACTACAACAGAGAGGAGTAATGTCTGATGGGGCACTTACTGTAGCAGCAATGCTGCTCGCCAGGACCAAGTGATAATTAATACAGAAAAATAAAGAGAGAGAACTTATTTGGAAGTATCTAGCCGCACCATGACCGCCTAGGTGCCAAGTTGAACCAGAAGCAGAGATATCTTATAAGCCGCTTATATCTAATACTGGACTTCCTCCTTGTCTTTAACAAAGTAAGTTTGGCTATCTTTCCTCATTCATCGTTAGCCAACACAAGCTAATTTAAATGCAACAGCTGTTCAGCTGGATATATATAAGCTGCAACCCATGAAATAAAAATCCGCAAAAATAACATATCTTAAATCCATTGACGTACGTGAGAAATCAAGCAGTGTGCATTTCTTCGTGGAAGTGTACAAATGTAAAGGTTGTGCACAAATATTCAAAATCTCCATTGGAGTTATAAATCTTTAAAAAAATAAGTTTTCATTCCATATTGTTAGACTTAAGTACAGTTAGTTGGACACAACTTATGCTGCATTCACATGATACGCGACTTGCTCTCTGTTCACACTGAAGTTGTGTTTCTGTGGTTACGTCACCTGTTAGCTTGCAGCGCTACATACAGCTGTTTTGCTACATACATGGATATAGTAATATTATTTGCAGTCAGACTGAGGGCCAGGCTGTCAATCCATCCCATCAACTCTTTAGATCAAAGGAGTGTTGCCAGGACAACCATTCTAATCGGAGTTCTGCAGCCTGATAACTATCAAAGGATTCATTGGATTATGGAGCCAGACGCAGAGTAAACTGTAACGTCTGTGAAGTGTTTGTGACCTGTTCTATCTTTATTAGACAGCATCAAGATTATTGTGATTCTCCAAAAGCAACATTGCAGCTTTGAATCACAATTTTTCAATGTTTTGTGTATCTACCACTGTAATAAACGAGTGTAAGGCACAGAAACCCAGGACGGAAAAAGAACATTCAGACTGGTACCTGAAGGACAAGTAGAATAATATTGAACCTGCATTTTTACATTTTGTGCAAAATTCACCTCGCAACTTCATTTCTCACTTGGACTTGGATAAAATACCACCTATCCAGTTGCCAAGTACTAGAGATTACCATTGCCAGCCAACCCATAATAAAAATGGACAGTACCTTGGTTGAGTAAGCACACACATCCTTCCCTTAACGCTTTGAACTATGTCATCCATATTTTAACATTTCTTGCTTTGCACACTTTAGCTCAGAACTTTTTTGTTTTATTTAAATTCACACATCCAAGGGTTGAGGAAAGGTCTGAAATGGAAACACCTAAAGGCAAGTTTCTTTGGTCAAATCATATATTTTTCTTTCATATCATGCAGGTTCATCCCGGTTGCGTGAAAATCCCCAAATGATCTGGCAAGTGTCAGAATATTTTAGAGAATGTGCATGAAGTCTTAATCTTGGTGGTGCTAAAATATCCATGATGGTATCTTTGTAATATTACAGTGAACTTAAAGGTAAGGTAGGTAAGAATGGAGAAACCAGCTCGAGTCCGCTAGAATTTGAAAGTACACAACCGAAAAAAATCTGCCTCTTCCTTACAGAGCCCCTCCTCCAACACACACGAACGCGCACATGACCAATGAGGGCACAAGATAAGTTTGTGCACGAGATGGAAGGCTGACAGGCAGGTAGGCAATCCAATTATCTGACCCGGGCCGGGGCAGATAATTGGACGTGCTTTTTAGAGAGCCACGGCTTCCACAGATGAAATATTTGTATGTATTTATTGTCAAAGCATTTCATTTATTCAATGCTATCGGGATGTTTAGAGCATTCCATGGAATATAACAAAAAGTGTTTCTGAAGTGAATTACTTTAGCGCACTCAAGCTGGTTTCTCCATTCTTACCTACCCTACCTTTAACATGTGCATAAGAATCTTAACCTGTTTAGCCCTGAGCCTGTTTTTCAGGTCTCAGGCTTTTTTTTTACCGTTTCTCTGGAACCCATTGGTCGATTTTGGTGATTGACATCTCTTTTTGACCATTAGAGCCAATAGAATCGAAGGGGAATTTCCCCATACACACACATGGTAAAATAAAAGAAGGTTAGCTGAGTTTCTTACCGTTACATGGATATAAAACATTCATAGTTTATTGAATATTAAGATGCCCTCAGACGCTGTTTCCTGCAGATGACGCGTTTTCCCCCCCGGTATCGGGGGTGCTGTGTAGAAGAGGTTAATATCTCATAAACTATTCAATGGAGTGACTCCATATGTTGTAAACACATTTCTGATCTGCATAGGGAAATGCATTGTGAGCTTTTCTTTCTCTCATGCCACCACAACGTTGATATTATTTGTTTTTAGTACAGTGTTTTTAAGACTTCTTGATGGATTACCAATTAAATTGGGTATGGACATTCATGTCCCCAGTGGATGACTCTTTCAATTCCCCTCCAAACATATTCAAAGTATGTAAAAAAGATCTGCTAACCCTAACCCTGGAAGAGTGACTGGAGGCACATCTACTCTTTCTACCTAAATGTAAGATTGTTGGATCTCGCCTTGCCCTACCACCCAATGCTGCGAAAGCCAGTACCAGGACCATTGACATTTACTCTATTAGCAACCCACCCGGTGTCTAATTTCTTCACTTCTTTCTTTAGTGTGTTTGCCACCTGTGTGGCTACCTGTCCTGCCCTAATCAGATGTACCTGTCCTTAATAACCCTTGCTCCCTTTTGTATTTAGTCTTATATCTGGCTTTCTGCAGTTGCCAGACACATATTGCATGAATCTTTGCTCTAGTGCAGCTGTTCTCAAATGGGGGTACGCGGACCCCTAGGGGTACGTTGGAGTACTGCAGGGGGTACGTGAGATTTATTTGATGTTAATGAAAACAACATAAGTAAGTAATGCATTTAAACAAACTACTAATAGTAGATTAACTACTTAATTTAAAGGTTTACAGTCATTCTGGATAATAAAATGGGAAAAATAAACGGGGTGCTCTCTTTTCCTCTCCCTCTCCTGATTACTTTTTAAATTACTTTTATTTCAAATAAATAAAGGTTTTATTCTGTAAATTGGTTTGATGAGAAAGTATCGTTTTTTTACAGGATAATTCCATTGTTTAATTGTCTTGAATGTTAAATTACATTGAATTCTATGTAAAAGCACATAAAATACACATCATTTTACTTCATGTAAAATGAAGGCAACTTTCTTTTTTTGTTGCAGTAAAACCTTAAATTTAATGTAACAAAATGTAAAAAAACAAAAAATAACTGTATTTTGTACTGTTGTAGAATAAAAAGAAATCTTATTATAAAACATCTCTAAAATGTTAAATAAATGTATAAATCTTCACAAAAAATGTAATATATTGCAGAAATACCCAAAAATGATTTTGTGTAAATAAAGTAGTTTTCATAGTATACTAGTAAAAATCTGTAAAAAAAAAAGTGTCAAATAAAAAAAAGTAAAATCTAAGTAAAAAGCTACGGCACTTGAAATGGAATCCAGCCATACAACGGCAGACAAGACAAGCAGGATTGGAATGAGTCCACAACACTCCTGATTGGTTAATATAAACGTCATCGAAAAAAACTGCCAATGAGCACTGTCCGCGCCTGTCAATCCAATTTGAAACTTCCACGTCAGTTTGAGCGGCTCTCCTGGAGCTACAGCTGTCTGTATGTCTGCTCACGAGTTTATGGACTAATATCGGGATCGTTTTACATCTACACGTTAAATATGAGCATCGGGACGTCAACAGGGAACAGAAGACTTGAGATCTGGTGAGTCCTGCAACTGTAATGGAGTTAATTAGATAATCCTTAGTTTGTGAATGTTTAATTGTGTATTTAAGGTTACGTTTCTTCTTGTAGTTCAGTGAGTTTGGAGTGATGAGACATATACTTTAAGGGAATCTGTGGAATCTCAGCTTTCATATGATACGTTTGTGCAGATAGCATGAAGTAGAAAATATAGCTTTTGCCAGTTATGTGCTAAAGTAGTGTTAGCCCCGTTAGCAGTTTTCACTAAGTGCTGATTTGCTTGATGTTAGACTTGTGTTTCGTTTAGTTAAAAATGGTTAATATCGTCAGTTAGCATCATTAATAGGTTGTTACATTTTAAGAATTCCTGAGATGCTGTTTCTTGCAAGATGTCCCACCGGCGGGACAATCAGGCTTTACAGGTTAACAAGGTGGCTGCTAACGTTAGCTTACAGCTTATTGCAGTGCTGCCCCCCCCACCCTCTCGTCTCCAACGCGGGACGATTACACATAAACGTGCAGCAGGGTGTCACAGTGTTGTCACCAATCTTATTGTAAAGTTTCACAGCTTTTTTTTACAGCGGAATCCACTTTGTTAATGTTCAGTAGCCAACAGCTATCATAGCATAAACTGCTAACCACTAGTTTGGCTAACTTGCTAGTTAGCTCTGCTCTATATACAAGCTAACATGACTAGCTAATGTAACAGCGTGCACTAAAATAGTTGTTGTATTACTACATCATACATGCTTGGTCCAAATCTCTGCTAAAATTATTATTTTTAACAAAATTATTATTAAAGTATCTTTATTTTTTTGCATTTGTATCACACTTGGCATAAACTATTTTAGTTCATCAATTAGAACGGGAGAATTAAAATAATGATTTGTGGTAATCAAAAACAATGTATTTAAAGAAACACTCAGCCATGCATGAAAAAACATAGGAAAATAATACGGGTAATTTTGTAACCATGTTGTGCCATGAAGTGTAGTGATTCAAACTTGATTTTTATAAAAATTAGAATTGGTGTTGATCAAAAACAGGTTAATTGAGGAATAGCTGGAATCCTGGAAGTAATTTATTGCAAAGATATTTACAATTTAAACTAATTCGGGTCACTTTTGATGCATGTTGGTTGTATGTTGTGTAACAAAGGGTTACCATGACAGCTGTGATGTTTACTCTTTTGACAGAGCACCAGTGGACAGTGAAGACTATGGAAGAGAAGATGTGATGGCTTTGTATGGAAAGCTGCTGAAGCCAGCCAGCTATCCTTCCATCTTGCAGATGAAAAGACTTTGATATGTGAGTAATAACTAACTTGTGTCTAACATAATATTGAATATGGTTTAGTAAAGTATTTAAAAATACCCCACATTGTACATGTACAGGACAATCAGACCTTGTTCAACAAAGATCATCAGACAATTGTTTTGTCTTTGAGGTACAGCTGCAGCAGAGAGTCTGAGTTTGAAGAAAACACTAACATTTTATTTAGTGTTGTTTAATCAATCAATATTTACTGGTCTTGAATTTCCTCACTGGATTACAAAATGCTCGAATGTTATTGTACAGGGACATTATGCAGATTTCATCACCTGAAGATGAAAATATAGATTCAGCGATATGTACCATTTTAAGGAAATAGACTGTTAGCGGTATTGACCGAAGATCCGCAGCTGTAGCTAGGCGCTGCTAATGAAAACTCAAGTGCTCAATTTGTTGGTTTTTCTTTATTAAGAATTGACCAAGCATATCTTTCTCTTCGAAATCCCAGTTGTACTTCGCTAACACGCAGTGCCTGGGAGGGTGCGTTTGATTGTTCCCACCCTTACCACATGTATGGACTAGGTCATGTTAGACAAGCAATCCAGTGGTTAGTTTTAGGGTAAGCTCCATTTATTTTTATTTTATGTATTCACTTTAAGAGAAAGGGATTTCAGAAACAAGTCGTACAAGTTTGGCTCCAGGTCAAATTAACAAAAGGTAACTGTTGTTACCCCTTCTAAACTTATGAAATAATGAGAAAAATATGAACGACTCTTCATAGAGCCACGTCCACACAGCTTTAAAGTTGTAGGAAGCTGAAGCATTACATTCGTGCCAACGGCTAGTTGTAGTTTCTAAGGTATTAGAAAGTTGGTGTTCTGGAAGGTTTAGCATAGGATCAATGCCCTTGGGATGCTCTCAATAACTGTTTTACAATTTTGTGTGTGTGTGTTTTGTGTAACCCTGCTTCAAAGGTCCATCATACAAGATGTAGGGGATCTATTGGCAGCTGCTGATAATAACATCCATCATTGTGGTTTACTAATAGTTATCACTTCACTTCCTCCTCCAGCACCTGGACACAGCAGGAACCTACGCCAGGATCCTGTTTGTGGACTTCAGCTCTGCCTTCAACACCATCATCCCGGCTTTGCTGCAGGACAAGCTCTCCCAGCTGCACGTGCCCGACTCCGCCTGCAGGTGGATCACGGACTTCCTGTCTGACAGGAAGCAGCACGTGAGGCTGGAGAAACACATCTCTGACCCCCAGACCATCAGCACCAGTTTCCCCTCAAGGCTGCGTTCTTTCACCTCTGCTCTTCTCCCTGTACACCAACAGAAGTTCAGACGACACCACCCTCATCGGACTCATCTCTGGTGGGGACGAGTCTGCCTACAGGTGGGAGATGGACCATCTGGTGACCTGGTGTGGGGACAACCACCTGGAGCTCAACACTCTCAAGACAGTGTAGATGGTTGTGGACTTTAGGAAGAACGCAGCCCCACCCGCCCCCATCACTCTGTGTGACTCCCCAGTAACTGCTGTGGAGTCTTTCCTCTTCCTGGGCACCATCATCGCCCAGTACCTCAAGTGGGAGCAGAACATCTGCTCCCTCATCAAAAAAGCCCAACAGAGGATGTTCTTCCTGAGGCAGCTGAAGAAATTCAACCTGCCAAAGACGATGATGGTGAACTTCTACACCTCCATCATGGAGTCCATCCTCACCTCCTCCATCACCATCTGGTACGCTGCAGCCACAGCCAAGGATAAGGGCAGGCTGCAGCGGGTCATCCGCTCCGCAGAGAAGGTGATCGGCTGCAATCTGCCATCCCTCCACGACCTGCATGCCTCCAGAACCCTGAGGCGGGAAGATAGTGGCCGACCCCTCCCACCCTGGACACAAACTGTTCACCCCCCTCCCCTCTGGCAGGAGGCTGCGCTCCATCGGGACCAGAACCTCTCTCCATCGGGACCAGAACCTCTCTCCATCAGGACCAGAACCTCTCTCCATCAGGACCAGAACCTCTCTCCATCATGACCAGAACCTCTCTCCATCAGGACCAAAACCTCTCGCCACCTCAACAAGGCCCGCCCCCCCCCACTGACACTTTACCTCAGCCACAACGCATACTCTATGCATTACATTATGGAGATCACAGGATGGTAAATAATGCAATGTTTAAATATTACTTACTGCACATATTTTATATTCTATGATTTATTGCATTCTATTTCGATGTAAATTACTGCTTTATTTTATTGCTATCTTACTATATTTTTATTAGTGTTCTTAATATAGTTCGCTATCTGTGTACTTTTTTTGATTTTTGATTTGTATACATACGACACCTAGTCAAATTCCTCGTACGTGTGAACCTACCTGGCAATAAACCCGTTTCTGATTCTGATCTTTTTGTCCTCTAGGTTGCACTGCCACGTCTACAGTAGCGCAGAATGGACAGAGGAAACATGATTGGGCCTCAAGTTTTTTGCAGCCAATATACATTCTCCTACAAACTTGGGATAGGAGGGTGAGTGAACAAGTTATCTATTGGTTGGAACCTACATCCCCATTGTTAGGCGTACTAAATCCTGCACACTGCTCCTTCAAATTGACAATGTGAACATATGTCGCCATTTTGTAATTCCTGCTATTTTCAGTTGAGAATGTTTCAAAGTAATCTTAAAAAATTCAACTTACTTTTTGTTTCTACTGTTTATAAGTATGATGTTTAAATATGAAATGCTGTATTCATTAGTTGTACTATAATTCTACAAATATTTTTATATTTTCAGAGTAATTGTTTCCTACAGAACATTTTGTGATGTCATTTTATTGAACCTGTTTGATTGGAAAATGTTAGAAAAAAGCTGTAAAATAACAGTATTCTAGCTGTAGAACTTTAGGTTCTGTATTTATTTTAGTGTTTGATCATAAACATCTAATAAAAAAAAAAGTAAAAAGCTGTTTTTCTCATCAGAACTTTATTTAAGGTATTTGAATGTAACATTTTAAGACAATGGATTTTGGACTTTAAGGACAATTCCTGTATATTAATTGCTTTTGCACTTTATTTCAGTTAAAGTATTTTTACTTTAATTTTATGGTTTTTGTTTGGCAGCCTGCTGCTGCCAGTCATTTGACCGTTTTTCTACAGGTTTTTTGCCCGTAGAAGTATTAGTGCTGTACTTTTATTAAAGGTTATTGACTGTAAAAAGAGAGGATCAATCTGTAAAATTACAGTGTTTCCCTGCTGAACTTTAAGTTCTGTCACTTTATTGAAGGTGTTTGACCGTA
>CALSBZ010046679.1:450468-474304 GCA_943591055.1 Gobionotothen gibberifrons | reverse complement strand
TGACTGACTGACTGACTGACTGACTGACTGACTGACTGACTGACTGAGGTCTGCACGACTTATAACTTCTTTTTTTTATCGCACTATATGAAAAAAAAACAACACTTATTGAGTAAGAAATCTTCATATTGCCCACATCCCAATTACTTAAGTTATATAGGGAGAATATATTTCAATGATGTATTCTTCACTAGATTGCAGTGCATCTTTGTTATGAGATAAACTAGTGTCAGCACTGAGGTTGTGGCACTCTTTAATTTGCTCACCCTGCTGTTGGGTGCAATTAGGGAGCAGTCCAGCCACTAACTTATTTTAAACCATGACTTATTCTTTCTTCCTTCCTAACAAATATTCAGTATACATCGCTGCAGCTGAATCTGGAATCTCCAGAATTTGTGAATTTTTGTTATCACCATACATTGACGGTCGCAAAGGGACTCTTTTAGTTATTAAGCCTTGTTGGCTCTTGGGTTTTCTGTTTTAAAAAGAGTAAACGGCTCTCCAGTTTTTTTTAAATGCCAACCATCAGCCATGAGAGTGCCATATCAAGTTTAAATTGGATATAATGTGATTGTCACATGCTTAAATAATACCATGTATTGGTTTCTCTTTTGTTTCTTCTCTTGTCAATGTAATGTCTCTAACGCCCCATGCGGGCAAAGATGATGAAATATATTTTAATGTGGAATTTCTTTGAGCAATACCTAATAGAATTTTTTTTAAGCTGCATTCAATGATTGTTTTACCTTTTGCAAAGTAAATCTAGAATATTTGCTACACAGTTGTATGCCTCCTCCAACCAGTCAAGTTGCAGTTTACGATCATGTCAGTCCAAAATGTCATAATTTCATAATTGTATACAATTTTAACAAACATTGGTGTGAAATTTCCATAACTTTGTTGACAGTGTGAAGTCACGCAAAATGTAATGTTAATAGCGTGAAGGCACAACAACAACAAATTGGAAACATCATCACTTCATACTTTTAATTTTCTGAAATGTGTCAACACATCTAGAAGACATGTAGCAACATTTGCAGTTGCGTAGATTGCTCTATATGTATTTCACTCTAAATGTGGGATGAAAAAAAAAAATAGCTCTCCTCTCTATTATGTATATGAACCCTCCATATGTAATAGAGTCCTGTCTCCCCAGTGGACAGTAAATATTCATGACCATTGGAAAGAGCCTACGCTCGGTCAATCCGGTCCAATACATGACCACATACATATACATTAGAGGGAGGATCATACATATTAAATTGATGTGTTTAGATTCTCTTCTGAGCTATTTGTTAGGACGCTGGATAGAAATATTGTATTTCCATCTCAGTTTGACCATCTTAATTCTCTAAGTGTCTGAGAGAACACAAATGTGTTTGGGCTAATGAATGTCAGTCTGCTGGGGAGAATTTAGATCTTTGGAAGCCATCATTTGAGCCACCATGTCTAAATGAGAGCAGTTCCATTAGAATCACTCAGAAGATTGAAATCATTCAACTATTTAAATGATTTCACAATTGCTGCATCACTTTTACCCGCTCTGACACTTACATGTTAAGTGGAAGAATTGATAGTACAACATTTCACAGTCTACGGCACAGGTTCAGCAAGAATTGTTTAATTGGAACAATTAAACAATTCTTGTTTAATTGCATGTCAGACACATCTTTGTCTGACATGTAATATCAAAATGTAAATAATGGTAAAGAGGACAAATTGTACTTATGTTTAGGTCCATATTAGTTCACTCCTCTCTGAAACGAGGGTCCAGTCTGCTCTGATTGGTTAGATGGCCAGCACTGATGTGATTGGTCAACCGTTTAGAGATGTGTCGGTCCCTGTTAAAATGAACTATAGTTCTTACATATATATTGTGCGGTTGCTCTTTCATAAGTAGTGTTTCGTGAAAAGAGAAATAAACATAAATCCTGGGGCCAAGCAGAATGCAATATAGAAGTATTGTGTCTTTGTGCAAACTATAATGAAGATGCTATCTATAGTGTGCTGTGTGCATTGGACTGTAATGGAACATTGGGACCACAGGGGGCCACCAAACAGGATAATCCTGTCATGGGTCATCAGATGATTATTGAGATAGAGAAGGAAGAAAAATAAAGTTCAGCTTCACAGGTTTGTCTTCATGTTTTGAGCTTCTTATGCAATTCCATCTGTATTCATTTGTTTTCAAATAGTTAGGGAGAGGGGGGATCAATTAGAGTTAGGGTTGGTGGGTTGGTGGGTGATAACCAAACAGGATAATCTTACCATGGGTCATCACACCCTTTAGGAGGTAAAAACAATAAGAAAAGTTCCAATGCACACATTTGTTCATATATCTCTTAAAGGTCACCTATTATGCAAAATCCACCTTTTTCATGTCTCTTCTACATCAACATGTGTCCCCTCTTCTTCATGTATCTTCTACATCAACATGTGTCCCCTCTTCTTCATGTCTCTTCTACATCAACATGTGTCCCCTCTGTGCAAAGAGATTCTGAAAGTTTCAGGAAAAAAGATTCCCTCTCTTTTTGTCCTGATCCATTTCTATAAAAACCTGTCTGAAAATGAGCTGATCAGATTCTGGCCACTTTATGATGTCATAACGATTTTTTGGCTTGTATTAGCCAATCACCAACCAAGGTTAATAATTCATTAGACAAGCTAAAGTGTGTATTATTAACGTTAAAAAAAAGTGGCACCTCAATGGCTCTAAGCATCGGCCTAGCTTTTTCAATTTAGGTCAAAAACAGTTTACCCTTCCAGCGGAAACTGGTTATTCCAGGTGGTTTATGTGCATTTGGAACAGTAAATATAGTCAAACTAAGAAAAGTAACTGATATATACTCAAGAAACCTTGAAGTGTTATATTGGAGAATGGTATTTGGTGTTGTGTAATTGTATTAGTTCCTCGCTTTGGTAATTCAACCCCTGCTATCAACATTGAGTATATCTATCAAATGATGGCACAAATGAAATTGTCACACATTTGCACATAAGTAGTGTCATCACAAGAGTTGCAATGAGTGCATCACAGTTAATTACAAATGGAAAAGAAAGCGAAGTGTTGCCCAAGTGGTGTCTCTTCAAATTGGCATTGCTATCTCTCTCTCACACACACGCACGCACGCACGCACGCATGCAGTGTCAGTGTCTGCTTTGGTCCAACTTCAGTCACATTCACTTTTTTTGCTGCTGCAGTCCTTTCCACCTAGCTGGAAGACCATCCATCAATTCACCCACTGCTAATTGTAATTGATTGCTAATACTTTCACCAGTATCTATCCCAACACATTGAGCATTCAAATTTTGAAAACCTACACCTTGATAACCAACACAAAATGTAAAAGGGTGTTAGGAGGTCCTATTTAGTGAGGGTTCTAGACGAATTTTATGGGGTGGGTCTTGATGGAGCCAGTTATTTTAAGACGGAGGCAAATTCAGTTTACTGCTAGCTTTTTGACGCGCAACCAATCAGATGAAAGTATGTCGCAACGCAAGCTAGCAGGGGTGGTAACCATAGAAACAAAACTTAACTAGACGTTTTCAACACAAGGCTCTGCACCCAACTTCAAGTCAAGTGAATGCAGCTTTAGCTTTACGTTCCTTAACAGTATTTGTTTAAGTATATTAGTTACAATTTCATTGAATTACATTATCCAAAAATAAAATACATTTCTGTTTTTCACAACTGTCAATGAGGCATAGTGTTGACCTTTCAGAACCAATGCCTTTGTTATCGTAATTTAGAAAAACCAGTACAAAGTTAGCTACTCGCTGTGCATTAACCCAGCTGTCCCATGTGGATCCATTGATAAACAGCATCAGTCATTCTGTGCTGTATATGTTTTCACAAAATAATTTTCACAAAAGTACATCCCTTGGGTAAACTCAGAAAGCAAAAGGATTACAGTTCTTGAAGCCTAGTTTTCCTTTCCTCTCCAACATGTCCACCAGAAAATAACACCCCAGTCAAAATAAATTGGGAGCACCATGTTTTTGTCTGTGAAGGAAAGAACAACTTCCCTGTTATCCGTGACTTTTTGGACATATCCGTATGTTGGTGGCTTAAGGCTCTTTTCCGTGTGGGTTGACGGAGATTGAACGCTAGATAAATGGAACTCTGTACCTGTCTGTCTCGCTGCCTTTCTGGTCATACTATAGGCGTTGACTGAAACGTGGCAGAGAAGCTACAGTGGATGGACTTTGATAGCAGGATATAGAGGGAAGGCTGCAGTGACTGATGGATAGAGCCAATACGGACGTGTCTCCAGGTTGATAGAATGATTGAAAAACAGCATGGGAGACAGGAAGAGATGGGGATTGATGGGGAATGATCGATGGATGGGGGGTCCGAGCATAACACTCTTAAGCTGAGAACAAATAGTCATGAAGAAGTCTGATAGCCAGAACACTTTGTCTATTTCTCAATCAGATCTCCCCTTAAATGAACCGTTCTCTACCTATCATTTATCACCTCTCTCCGTAGCAGACAAAAATCTGCATTTTTGAACAACTAGAAAGAGCTCCCACATGTGGAATGCACCAATCATTCTCAAATTAATTTGACAACATACTGTAATGGCTGTCAAAATGAGGGTGTATTGGCGAAAAATAGATTATTCCTTGTGTTGTTTTCGGTTTTTATTTGATGTCTCCCTGGAGGGCTTTTCAAGCAAACTGCTACAGTAAGCATTGACTTGACTTGAAAAAGTGCAAAGCAGGGTGAGAACAGACAAGCTGAGACGTTCATAAGCTACGTGTTCGGCATCGGCTGCTGCTGGAGCTCGAGTTACGCCTGCAACAATCAGGATAACCAAATCAGTCAACCAATGTATTGTCAAGGGAAGATAGATCCACGCTAATGTGTTGTTATGCTCCGGTAGATGAGCTGTCTTTCAGTGTCACAACATAGAAGTTAATTTCACATCTGTTTTCCCACCCGATCGGGTTATGAGACAGCAGATGATCAAGCATCACTCAACACATAATGAGAAGTTATTGTAGTTGGACACATGTACATTAGGTGAGTTTGTTGACTGAGTCTGGCAGAGCTGAAGCTGCCACTTGCAGACAATGCACAACCTAGCTTATCAAGGCAATAAACTATTTTTGACTGAGATGAATTGGGCTTTTAAACTGTTGTTTTGTTGTGTGTGCATACATTTACACAATCCTGCAACACTTGGAGACTCCAGGAGTTTCCAATTGAACTGAACTGAATGGTAGCTACAACACTGCAAAAAATGAATTTTAAGAAAGTAAAAGAAACTCTTATTTTTCATCTAAAAAGTCAAATGATCTTGTTAAGAATGTTTTGCTTAAGAAAATATATATTACTAGAGCTAGAATTAACCAGTAACTAGTGACAGCATTGGTTTGCATAAATTCCCGGCATGGAATAGATTTATTTTTTCATAATCAAACAACTTCTCAATTTAAGAATCTGATGAAATGACATAAATTTTACATTTCATATATATTTATTCATTGTCGAGAGCTGTCTATTCACTTTTCACATTGCCATTGAGACAACTGTGGTGTGGAATACACAACACATACACACCAAAAATACAAGTAGAAGTATTGCACGGCACTCGTTGATCAAAATTGAAAACAGTTTAAAATGACCACGCAATGTTGTTAAATGTGTTCATGTTTGAATACAAAAAAGTCTAAATATAAGAATGTTTCTGATGTCTTAATTTAAGACAAATGCACTTATTTAGAGGTGTGTGGCGTAGTGGACTAGTGCGTTGATGTTCGGATCAGGGGGTCACAGATTCAAACCCCACTGCAGTCAGCATGTCGTTGTGAACCCTAAATTGCTCCTGTGGGGATTGCCCACAGTATTGAGTATTGAGTATGTAAAGTATGAGTAAAATACTTTATTCCAAATAGGTTTACAAAAAATTATCGATCTTAACGAGGTGAAATAAAGGCTAAAAAAAGACACAAAGAAAATCACTCACTACGTGAGGAACAACACTTACAAAGTAATACAGGAGCATGAATCAGACTTGAGACAAGATAAGTGATCACTGGACTCCTGGCATGGAGACAGTACAAGACAAACTGACACAAGACAAGGGTAGGCTGGGGAATTTAAACAAAAGGTAACTGGCACAGTCAATCAATCACTCAATGTTTATTTATATAGCCCAATATGCCCGGCGCCCGGCGCATTACGGCTGCGACGCGGCGTCCGCAAGGATAGCGGCCACTCTAGTCAATGGGTGCTATTCCACCACACACGCCGCGTTACGGCTCAGAAGCGTCCCAGACGCGTCCCAGAAGCGGCTCGGCGCAGGGAACCTCTAAAATTAGGATGAATCCTATTTTTGTCGCGCCGCAGCCGTAAGGTAATGTCGGGCAGGCAGGAAGTGGAACGTTCAGAGCATATATGGCATATTTAAATATCTATATACACACACACAAACTAGTTTTGCAGACCCTATCCCTCCGTAGTCTTTCAAGTAGGAGGAGAAATGCCAGCGTTCTCCTCCGGTTTACAGTCACTGTGTACATTATATATATAGAATAATTATGATGATTTTACCACTAAAATACAGCAACACATCTTTGATTCATGTCGTTTATAACTGGGATATTATAATTATTATTAACTTTGTCTGTACAAAGTAGCCTGCCCAGGAAATATGCCCAAATCAACAAAAACTGCGAGCAGACAGGCAAGACGCTCCGCTTCCGTGCTTCTGAAACGCGCCCGGTAGGGTATGACGCCGGAGGAGGCCGGACCAAAACCGTGGCGCAGCCGTTACGCGACACAGACGGACCTGGTGGAATCGAGGGGTAAGCCCATAGCAGCTAAACTAACGTGTCTACGTAAATGGACTCCCTTAGGATAGGTCAGCGTTTCTCAAAGTGTGGGGCGCGCCCCACTGGTGGGGCGCAGAGATGTGATAGGTGGGTCGCGAAAAAAAAAAAAAGAGAGAATAATAAAAAAAATTATAATTTTTTTTTTTTTTTTTTTTCTCACTGGTGGAATGTCAACATAACGGCGTATGAGTTCATAGCTGGACGTCCAACAGCTCCTCTCTTCACCTCGCAGAGACCAGACGAGCTTCTTTCATTTAACCCTTCACATTCAAACAGAAACTGAATAGGCAGATTCAAAGGATTTATTTCTAATCAATCAAATCAAAATGTAATCAAGTTATTTTTGGTAAAACTAATGACAAATATTACTGAAAACATATATTTTTTAAATATATAAAGAAAAATATAATTTGTTTTAATGTTTTTAAATATTATTTTGTAGAATATCTTAGGCCCTCAGAGACAGACTCGCCACTGGTAAAAATCTCTCATACACACATGTGAAACGCTCTCACAGACACACACAACAGCGTTGCAGTCGGGAAGAAAAGCAATGTGGAGTGAGAGAGAGAGAGAGCGAGAGAGAGAGCACACCTTTATCTATTTAATAAAGTTGTAAAAAATAAAGTAAGAAATCAGTCCAATGTGTACTATAGGACAGTAAAAAGTTTAAAAGGGGAGGGATTAGTAAAATATGCATAACGAAAAAGAAAGAATGCTAACTAACATAAGTTAAGAATAAACAAGTTTAAATTATTTGTTATTGGTTGTGATCATATTCTAAAGATGTTTGGATTATTGAAAAGTATACAGCTCCCTTTTCATCATTTCGTGTTGAGAGCTGTTTCCATAAATTCATGTTGTGCTCAAAGTAGGGCTGCTCGATTATGGCAAAAATCATAATCTCGATTATTTGGGTCAATAATTGATATCACGATTGTTAAAAACGATTAACTATTTACTTTGAAAACATCAATTTATTGAAGAAAATAATTAGAAAAGTATGTTTTTAACAGTTAATTACCCCGAACTTTAAGTATAATTCAACTGAAAAACCTAATTTAAAAAAAGAAAAAAAATAGTTTTATTTAGATTATGTTGTTTTCATAATCGTTGCAAGCCAAAATCGTAATTGCGATTAAAATACGATTAATTGAGCAGCCCTAGCTCAAAGTGCACCAGATTGATGCATTTAACTTCAACATTTAAAAAAAATCTTCCTGGGGGTGCATGCCCCCGGACCCCCCTAGAGGATGTGACGTCCACCACCAAATAAAGCAGGTTAAAATAATTAAATTGCATACATTTTATTTTAGTAAACACTGCAAACGGGTCCCACAGACTCAAACAGCACACAAAGGTTAAAGGTCAGCATATAATAATGTTAAAATGTGCTAAATATATACACTGCAAAAAAACAAAAAAGAGGAGTAAAAGTAGCTCACGACTTGTTTTATTTTTTGAAAGTAGCTCTCATCCTAAAAAAGGTTGGAGACCCCCAACGATACATTTGACAATTTTAAGCTTGGCCTACCATTTTATTGGAGCGATGAGGAACAGGTGGGGCTTGAAAAGGCCCACCTGTTCAAAGTGGGGAATGACAGAAAAAGTTTGAGAACCACTGGGATAGGTTAAGGGAAAGGGGTAGCAAGTAAGAAGTAAGGAACAGAGGTGGAGAGGCACAACGTGTCTACGTACATGCACTCCCTTAGGATAGGTTGAAGGAAAAGAGTAGCAAGTAAGAAGTGCACAGTTGGAAATAATCAAGGGCGGGGCTGACGCTGATGAGAGCGGGAGACACACACAAGGATAGGGAGTGAAGGGACCTGGAATGAAACACAAAAGGTGAGTACAAAAATAAAACAGGAAGTGGGAGACAAGAAAAAAAATTGATGAAACAAAAACATGAAACATAATAATAATAATAATAATAATAACTTGAATTTATGTAGCACCTTTCATAACCTCAAGGTCGCTTTACAAGGAAACATACAAAGACAAGATATAAAACATCTTGGGGGAGGGGACACTGAAGGCACGGTCCCCGAAGGTGCGGAGGCGTGAATGGGGAATGGAGAGCAGGCCAGAGTCTGAGGATCGAAGGGTGCGGGACGGGATGTATGGGTGGAGGAGATCTGTGAGGTACTGAGGGGAGAGGGCATGGAGGGATTTGTAGGTGAGGAGGAGGAGTTTGTAGGTGATGCGGGACTTGACCGGGAGCCAGTGGAGGATGAAGAGAGTGCTGCCAGGGCTTGGTGCGTGTCAGAACCCTGGCAGCTGAGTTCTGTATGTACTGGAGCCTGTTCAGGGTTTTGCTGGGAACCCCGGACAGGAGCCCGTTACAATAGTCTAGGCGTGAGGTAATAAAACAATGTATCAGCTTCTCAGCAACAGAGTCGGACAGTGATGGCCGGAGTCTTGAAATATTTCTGAAGTGGAAGAAGGCTGATTTTGAAACGGATTTGATGTGGTTTTTAAATGAGAGGGTTGAATCCAAGACAACACCGAGGTTGCAGACCTGAGGGGATGGGGAGATGATGGAACCGTCGATGTTGAGGAGCAGATCTCCAACCTTCCCGAGCAGTGCCTTGGGGGCCACAACCATGAGCTCAGTTTTATCACTGTTTAGTTTGAGTAGCTTAGTGGTCATCCAGGTTTTAAATTTGAGTAGGCAGTTGATTAGTGACTGAGGTGACATGACTGAACTCAACACTTTTGACGGGCAGTGTGCGAAATACAGGGGGGTCCGGGGGTCCGGGGGAGCTCGACCCCCCTGATTAACACCTGAGCCCCCCTGAAAGCCTCAACAGCTACATTTGAGGGGGGTCTCAAATTAAAAATATGTATTAGTCACTTGCAATAGTCACTAACATGTTTTTGAGCTTACGATGTCCAGTATTCACAATTCAAAACATGTATTCACAAATATCTTCTATTTTGGCTGGCAAAAGCATTTCCTCGCATAGAATCGAAAACTGACGGCTCTTTAACGGTCGCGTTTTCATTCATTCATATGAACGTCAGAATATAGAATTATTTGACCTGAAGACGCCAGACGGCGCCCTGGTTGAGAAACGCTGCTATAGACTACTGATTGTCTTTGCTTGCATCCATGGAATATTGTATAGGAGGCCTACTGCATATTGAGAAATCTTCGACCGGTATATTGCGCAATAAACGGGAGATGGGGACCCCCCCGATTATTCACGGGTATTTCGTACGCTGTTGACGGGACACAACAGGTGCCGTGTTGGCGGGACGTTGCGGGGCTCGCTGCTGGAGCGGACAGTGTGAGCTGGATTATTAGTGTTGTTTCCTGGTTTCTGCGTGGGGTCTGCGAGACAGCGAGACACAGCAAAACTCAGCCTGAACTCAGCCTGAGCACACACACACACTCGTAGCCTGGCTGTGAGTTTGTGTGTGTGCTCAGGCTGAGTTCAGGCTAAGTTTCGCTGTGTCTCGCTGTCTCAGGCTGAGTTCAAGCTGAGTGAGTGTTTCTCCGCGATCCCAGCTCGTATATTACCAACGTTCAGGGAGCTCTATGCAAGTCAATGGGACTCCCTGATAGTTGAAAATCGATGCCAAAAGTCCGCCACTGCGTTTGATAGTGACGCCAAGGGATCCTTGTGTGTGAGGAGCTCCACGTAGCCGTTACGTCACTTAGTCCCTTACGTCACTTGGTACCCGGAAGAAAACATTGAAAAAGACAAATGTCCAACGAGGCGTTCTGGGGCAGCATAGACAGGTATTTTCTGTGTTAGAGTTTTACTCGCTACTGGGTGTACTTTGAGGGTTTGTGACTCTGCAGACCGTTTACATGCAGAAAAAGCTTCATAACACACAAGGGGACGGGTAATAACCGGAAAAGCATGACATGGGACCTTTAAGAAATGCATTCTTAGTCAACTCAACCAAAACACTCATTTGAAGTTATTCTTTCTTAAATAATTCAGGAATCATTGCTTGTAATAAGCAACATGTGCTTTCATTTTTGTCTAGTTTCAAGGCCCATTACGGTCTTTCAGTAGCTAGATTTTAATTATAGTTTTAAGAATTCTAGCCAAGCAAATTTGGCTCACCCCATTGGTAGATTTTGTTGCTTGATAAAGGAAGATCTGACTTGATTCAAGAATATTTTGCTTGTTTTTGGAAGGGCTGTTTTTGCAGTGAAGTCTCCACCTAGAAGCATAAAGGTCAGTTAATTAGTAATAGGGATTATAACTTGACCTGTGAAAACAGTTCTATAATGTCTTCTTTGAGTCTACTGTAGGTGGACGTTATTATAATTCTGCCATCGTCAGTGTTATCTGGACATACGTACTACACTCAACACACTAAATACCAAGTAGAAAAATGTGTGTTCAAGTGAAAACATAAAGTATGCCTGAAACGGTCTGTTTTATAAAACTATTGCTGTTAATGTACTGTACATTATTCTACAGAAGTCTGACCTAACTTGTTTTCTTTCCTGTGTTTATGACTGAAGAAACAGGAGAAAAAATGTTTAAAGTTTGTTTACCTTGTGAAAGCAGGTGCAAAACAGGATCATTTTATAAGATACTTTCTGCCTGTGAAGAATTATTTTCACTTGTCTTTCAGGGCTTATATATTTTTGTTCCACAATACAATGTACACACACAACAGAAGGAAGTTGTTTACTGCTGGATATCAAATAAAAAAGTTTCTTGAAAAACCTTTTAGTAATTTTATCTGCAGTTGCAATCGAATATGTAGTTTGAATGCCGTAATGTATTGTGTCATTTCCTGAATGAGTTAATGCATATTCATTATACCACTTTACAGTTTACACTTAGTATGTGCTAATAGGACACACCACAGTAGTGTGTTAAGCTAAATGCTAACGTGGTTATTTGGACATAAACCAAAGCATTTGACACCTTTTTGGTCGAATCAATCACATTATATTTATTTATATATATAAATATATATAGCCCAACATCACAAATACACATTTGGCTCAGGGGGCTTTACAGTGTAGAACAAAAAAGGATGCCCTCTGTCCAAAGAGTCTCACAGCAAATATGTAAAAACACCCAAAAACGGTATAATTAATGGGCAAACGGTTTAGAAAGCAACAGAGGCGGGACCCTCTGCCGGATGGACATAAGTGCATTTTGTGCATGTAGATGTTCTTTGTATTGATTAAAAAGATAATAAGTTTACCACACAGGGAATGCAATGTTACAATTATCAGGTGAACGCATATGAAAAAGAGGGATCCAGGTGGATGTTAATAATCATCCAGGTGACACTAAAAATGATAACGTGGGCGTCAGGCAGGACCACAGCCACAGGAATAGCCACGTCTGATCCAGAAGTCATCTTTAACCTGCAAGGTGAGGGACACAAAACCTCCAAGGATGATGCCCCGGATGTCAAGTTAGTAACATGCATAGGACATAAAGTAAGTCCATACAGATGAAGAGAGAGATAGCCACTTGATTAGGGACTGGTCCAAAGCAAGCCAGAGCCAGCCCTAAAATACTATTTACCACTCAGAACTGTTATTTTTTGTATTATCCAGCATTGTTGGACTAAGGATTACAAATCAAGGTACTTACTTTCTGTGCTCTGCTTTATTTTAATGCTAGTTTAATAAAGTGCCATTTACTTAAATTTTTTCTGCATCAAAACCAACCACAGAAATGTGCTAACCTGTCAGGAATATTCATGCAGGAGCTGGGGCTGGGTGCAGAGGGGGAGTGAGCCTTACTTCACTGTGGGCTGTGAGCTTAACGGCACATCTTAAAATCCGTACAGCAAGTCATTAAATGGCCTTGCACTCTAATACCCGACCAATTTACTTCAACTTTACACTCAGATCCATCGAGGCCAGGCTCTTAACTGTCGCTGTCATTTCCGACAATGTGAGCAGGTGGTAGGTCATTCCATTTTGTGGAAACAGTCTGCCTTGCCATGTTTAAAGTATTAGGAGCAGAGGAGTTTCTATTTTTAAAACCAAAAGGCAAAACCCATTTCCACACCGTGTCCTGTATCTGACCCACACACACATCAGGCCTATGCGTCATTATCATTAATGTCTTAGTGAGTGTGAGGGTTTAGCTATGCCATCTAACTGGTCATTAAAAAACAACAGTGTGCATATGAGTAGGAGTGTATAGAGGGAAATAGTAGAAATGAACAATAATAATACTCAATCATTAGCTATGTTTATTCGAGTTGAATTTCTGATGGTTTGGGTTTGCACCTGCATGTATGAGCTGGTGAGCCAAAAAGCAGCAGGATTTGAAAATAATGAGCGCATAATGGGACATAAAATTTGTTAAAATGCTGAATGGATGGAGCAGGAAAACAGATGGCCGAAATCATCCTCTTGGCTGTCTACGGATTATTTAGCAACGCAATGACTCAAGGAAATTAAGCCAAGTGACTACGCTTGGAGCTTTACATTGATATTAACAGGCAAAAACGAATTAACAGTTGTCTAATAATGTGGAAACTTCTGTAGTGATCATAGTGGAGGGTGAAGGCTGGTCATAGTGGATAGTCGTGTACTCTAGGTTTTTTTCAAACCACAATAGCATTAACAGTGTTTAATTGCCTAACTTCACCCTTACATTAACAGTACTGAAAATTATGAAACATGATATGGATACTGAACAAATACATAAGAACAAATTCTCAAGCCAAAGATCGAAGTGTCAGCTATTTAAGTGTAAGTTGTCTTTTTTAAATTAACTTCTGTGTTAAAGAGGACATATCATGCTCATTTTCAGGTTCATATCAGTATGTAGTGTCTCTACTGTGATATCTCTTTATTTGTCTCATACTGCCTGTGCTGCTGCACCTCTTTTCACCCTCTGTCTGAAACCAGAGCTCTGATTGGTTAGCTGGCCGGCTGTTGTGATTGGTCAACCGCCTAGAGATGTCCCGTCCCTTAGCCTATCACCTGCAATGTGTTTGAGCGCTAGCCAATAGGAGAGAGTGCTACAAAGTGATGTCTGTATGTAACAGACGTAAACAAAGGAGTCCATGGAGGCGTTTCAGATGGGGGGGGGGGGGGGGGAGTGTGTTGGAGAGAAACTTCCTCTGGAGGGCACACAGGGATTGTAGTCTTTGCAGACCATTTACATTCACAAAAACCTATAGAACACACTACAGGAGGGGACACCAAAAAAAGGATAATCGGGCCAAAGAATTAAAAGTGACATTTAAGAAAGGGTTAGGGGGTTAGGGTTATACAACCAAAACACATCACATATTACAGGTTTTCTGGATATTTGGTTCCTTTTATTGCAACATAGCTTGCCTTTTTGTTGTGAGTTTGAAAAATATCTTATTTAAGTAATATCCAGGTAAAGGAGCAAACTTCCATTAATTTACAAAACATAATGCTCAAAACAAATTAATCAAAGTCATAAGCAGCAGAGGCTTATATTATCACCATGTGTATCAAGGAAGGGTCAAGATCAAAGCACTACATTTCCCATAATGCAACCAATTACATTGTTTTATCCTGGTGAATTTTCAAATCTTTGAAGCTCCATTTTCAGAGATCTTAACAGTTTTACTAAAGAAAAAGATATGCTCCCAGCCAAGAGGACCCAAATGACATCACAATTGCATCGTTAGGAATTTAGACAGATCCACAGAAGACATTATACCACTGTATCAGAGACCTTTATGTTTAATTTCAGCACACCTGTTAGCGCTCTCTGATGCAAAGAGACTGTTAGTGAGTTTATTATTGATGAGCATCTGAAACACTGTTCTGCCTGCAGCATGCCACCTGTCTGAGAGAGCTGATCATTACTGCAACATCATTGAAGGCAAGAAAACGATCTTGATTAAAAATCATCCTTGACTGGATAATCATTCATCATAGACATGCAGAGGCTGTCAGTCCCCTGTGTTCATCTCTTCCGCTCACAACTTTGCCAACTATCTTATTGCTGTACGTGGTTCGACTAATGAAAACTTTATGCACCGTTCACAGCTCGATATAGACGGTTCAAGTATGACGCTGTTGTACTTAGTCTGAAGATCTAAAGCACTGACCGCTGCACCTGAGGGCTTTGGATCCTTTAGAAGTATAACAAAGGATGGATAGGAGACGTCTGGAGGGGTATGATCGGAGACAATTAGCTGCCCTTAGGCCCACATAGAACATTTTCTGGCAGGAAGGTGCAGGCAGGGCCTCCTCCCAGTGTTTAATAAAAAAAGAAGAAGCTCCAAGCACTTTTGAAAATGTTTCTAGGACAACGATAGCTTGACAATTTATCACTGCTTTCTGACTGGGTTTGCACCCTCGCCTTTTATTATCTATTTCTGCTTCTTTATAATTGTTTGACATTGTTTTCTCCCAATGATAACCAAATGGATGTTTATTGCCATCAAAAATGTGTATGAGGAAGTGTTTGATTGACCAACCCAGTCTCATAAAAAAACGTGTAATAACTACGTTGGTCCACAATGTAGGACGTAGTATTTCTGCAAAAACGCCTCTGAAATTGTAAGATCCCTACGTTTTTTTTCACCATGCATTCCAATGGCTCGCGTCTATGTCACGTGATCTTCACATTTCTCCCTGCAGAAAAAAAAAACATGGCCGAACTTCGTTTTATTCTCGGTGTAAAATGCCTTTTTTAAGTTAGTTTGGCCATTAAAATGCGTTTTGATGTAATTTGATGCGAGAAATATGAGTTGTTATTTCAGATTATGTGTGCAGTGGATGTACATGATCTTTAGTTTGCTAGTTATTACGAAGATTACTTCAGGAAATTGTGTCTATACAACGTTTTCATTGTTACCAAGGTGGTTGCTAGGGACGCTGCTATCGATATTATTTCTGTTATGTTGTGTAACTGTTTAATGGTGTTATCTTTATTGCTACCCCCTTCCCCGTCAACAATAACACATAATTATCCTTGTGTTTATTTATTTGTTTGATTAATAAACACAAGTTGGAGTCAGGACCGAGGGTGTTTCGCGCCTGCAACAGCCTGGCAGCAGCACGTATTTTTCTCAGGTCGGGTCGTGGAAGACCGGAAGCTGTGTGGTTCATAAAAACCATGATAAAAACATGTTCTTACTCAATATTAAGCCACAATTATTGCTTTTATTTTAAATCGTATAATTTCTGACTTTTGTTGCCGTCTGTGAGGAAAATAAATGGGGCTCAGAGCCTCAGGATACTGAATTCTGTATTTTTTAAATCTTTTTTTCCTTTTAATTTGTTATTCTTTTCAAAATAACACACTGTTATTTACTCACCAATAACACACAATTATCCTTGTTTTTATTTATTGGTTTATTTCCATAATCTCGGGGTTTTTTGCCGTTCCTCAGGAACTGAATTTTAAAATAAAAAGAACCGGAAACAGACGAGGGATTACCCAAGATCCTCAGCTATGGTTTAAGATCGCTGATTGGATGTTTTAGCCGCAATGCATGTTGGGATTTGGTGTTTATATGATATGAAATCGGAAAAACATAAAAAAATTATCAAATAATACTTAATTCCGAGTGTTCTTGCATTTCTCTTTGAAAGTCATCA
Source organism: Gobionotothen gibberifrons (assembly GCA_943591055.1). Classification (NCBI taxonomy): domain Eukaryota; kingdom Metazoa; phylum Chordata; class Actinopteri; order Perciformes; family Nototheniidae; genus Gobionotothen; species Gobionotothen gibberifrons. Next base: position 457,926 of record CALSBZ010046679.1, on the reverse strand, counting down.
CATAACGGCATTGTAATACATGGTTCGGCTGCATTACATATTACATATCTGCCGTAGTTCTTTATTTATAGAGCCCTGATGAGAAGACCTTTGGAAAAACTGGAAGCAATGCCGCCGAAACTGAATACTTGACGTGGATAATAAATATATCAACAATTAAACAACATCTTCAATTTCTCTTCACACAATACGTCTCCTTGCAGTATCAACACTAATTCGGCTGACTTTTACATTTGATCTAATTCGTAGATAGGTTATATTTACACCATAACGGTGCACAGCTGATATAAAAGGACTTGTAGTTTTTAAAGATATTACTGATTTTCTTTGAATATAAGAATGTAAATACTGAGTCTGAAATAATAGCAATATGCTGTAAAATTATGTGAAAACATGAATAAAACTACACTCAGATGTTGTACATACATAAGTGTCTTACACTAATAATACATACAGTTATACAGTTATTATGGCTGTGTGTACCTTGTGTGCACCGCCTAGTGGTTAAAGCACGTTATTGAATTATTGTTTTTATGTATTATATTTGATGAAAAAAATATTAAGAGTACATACTTTCATAGGGGGAAAGTAGAAGGTCAATGATAGAAATATAGAATATAAAAAATCAAGAAGATACTATAAGTGATCTCTACAATAAAACAGTTGAGTGCAGGATGTACAAAGATATTAATAGGAGGAGGTGCAAAACAGAAAAACGAATTAACCTTTATTTAAACATTACAGAATACTTTAGATTAAGGTCTTCTTTTAAATAAGAAAACAACTTTGGGGATATCTATCTACAGATAAATATTAAGCCTGACAAAGTACTTAACGTCTAATATATTGCTTTCCTGCAATGTTAACTATGTTGAAGCACTTATTTTAACTGATATTATACATATGAATTATACTCTTATGTATGTAGATAGTATAAGAAATGTGCAGAATATGACAGTGTAATGGTGGAGGAAAACACACATAACCTGTTGAGGAACCTGTGACCCAAGATTTTCATTCATTGCATAACTACACCGTAGTAGAAAATCTTGAAATCTTGAAAGGGATGTGCAAAATAGCCATAATATACAGTCTTTAATTAACCATTAGCAGAGAATAACGAGTAATGAATATACTTTATTACTCATTTCCATTCATGTCAATTGCAGATAAATGTTTAGTCTTCTCAAGCACCAACTATCAAATATCTCTCCTGATTGTTGGCACTTGACAATCACCTTCCCTGAATTTTACTCAGGTGTAACTAAAGTCTGATTTAAGGGTTGTTTATATTTCACATCATTAATCAGAATCTGCAAAGTAACTCAAATAAATGTAGGGGAGTAAAAATACCAGGTTAACCTCTGAATTGTAGTGGAGTAGAATTACAATGAGCTGTCATGTGGGTATACATTAATGCTGCGTATTATGGACACAAGCGATTTTCACCCATTTATGAATTATATGTTTTACATTTGATAACACCAATGTGTTTAATACTGGCAACTTCTAATTGTGGGGAAAACGAAAACGTTCAGTAGATATGTCCCATAGAACATTTTGCGAAACACAATAGCCAGCATGTGTAGTTCTGGGAGGGGGGGCGTTCGATTCCAGTTTTGGATAGTCTGGCGTGGTTTCGTTCCATTTCAAACAGCTGTTTAACGCTCGGCGTAACCTTGGCGCACTGCCACTCCAACATCCAATCACAGAGGTTGAAGATTAATCACGGGGACTGTAGTCCTAATCGATAGCTGGGGATTATGGGTAGTGTAGTGTGTTCAGCATCCTAAACTCGAAAATGCTCGAAATGTCCCTTACAGGCCTACGTCTGTTTCCGGAAATCTTTATTTTGAAATTCATTTCCTGACGGACGGCAAAAAACCCCGAGATTATGGAAATAAACCAATAAATAAAAACAAGGATAATTGTGTGTTATTGGTGAGTAAATAACAGTGTGTTATTTTGAAAAGAATAACAAATTAGAAGGAAAAAAAGATTTAAAAAATACAGATTTCAGTATCCTGAGGCTCTGAGCCCCATTTATTTTCCTCACAGACGGCAACAAACGTCCGAAATTATACGATTTAAAATGAAAGCAATAATTGTGGCTTGATATTGAGTAAGAACATGTTTTTATCATGGTTTTTATGAACCACACAGCTTCCGGTGTTCCACGACCCGACCTGAGAAAAATACGTGCTGCTGCCAGGCTGCTGCCAGGCTGCTGCCAGGCTGCTGCCAGGCTGCTGCCAGGCTGCTGCAGGCGCGAAACACCCTCGGTCCTGACTCCAACTTGTGTTTATTAATCAAACAAATAAATAAACACAAGGATAATGATGTGTTATTGTTGACGGGGAAGGGGGTAGCAATACAGATAACACCATTAAACAGTTACACAACACAACAGAAATAATATCGATAGCAGCGTCCCTAGCAACCACCTTGGTAACAATGAAAACGTTGTATAGACACAATTTCCTGAAGTAATCTTCGTAATAACTAGCAAACTAAAGATCATGTACATCCACGGCACACATAATCTGAAATAACAACTCATATTTCTCGCATCAAATGACATCAAAACGCATTTTAATGGACAAACTAACTTTAAAATAGGCATTTTACACAGAGAATAAAACGAAGTTCGGCCATGTTTTTTTTTTCTGCAGTGAGAAATGTGAAGATCACGTGACATAGACGCGAGCAGTGGCGGCGCCAGAGTATTTTTGTTGGGTAGTTTATGGTAGGGCTAACCCATACAGTGGTGGGGCTCGAGTCAGTATTTGTAATGTGATTACATACACGCTATATCGCACCCCTTGACAGTGAAACGCCACGCGTGAGGCTTTTATTAGTCTCCTTTTATCAGCTAAATTACATCGAGAGCAACAGGTGTGAGTTAAACAATACAATAGCCTATTCTGCTAATTCCACGTTGTTACAACATGCTACGCAGCGGCAGAAACAAGAAAAGTTGGCATATAGAATTGACACGGGGAGAGAGAGAGGGAGAGAGAAAGGGAGAGTGAGGGAGAGAGAGAGACACACAGACACAGGTAAACAGAGAGAGACAGACACAGCACACAACAGGTGGCCTGTGTCTCTATTGTCATACAAAACACTTGTTCAAATGACCCATTATTACAAAATATATTCAAAACTCACTATTGACGTTTTCAAAGCAGCACGATCCGCCGGTTGTTGTGGTCGGAAGCAAAAATGTCAATGACACGCTGGACATCCAGTGCCTTACTCCTCTGCTTATTGATAGCCAGCAGGCCCAGGTTTCTGTTCCGTGCATCACCACTGCTGTTTCTTAGATAATTGGGTCGTGTGACTCTGGCACCTGTTCAACTTGTTGTACCTCAATGCGAGGGCGTTTAAGAAGAAATCGATCCATCCGAAATATATACAATTAATCCTAGAATCCTATAAATTCTGCTGTCTGTCTGCAATTTACTCGGCGCGAGTTTGGAGCATATACAGTCTATGGTTTGGAGACTTTTCACTGTGAACGTGACGTATCATCAGTAATGCATGACGCAGCAGACCCAACGTTTCGTTGCTCTTATTGGCTTAGGTCTATTCAAATTGCATTCGGAGGCATTTTGATCTGACCGCGGCCGCACTGATATTATAACGCGAGAGAATTTCCACACCTTTAGTGTATAAAACTCCCCCACTACTTAGACTATTCCTTACACCCCTCTAGCATAAGCCCGAATGTGTTACGGCCTAGAGAATATTGGACCCCAAAGCAAAAGACTGGAGAGAGATGGTCAAAAACAAAAAGCTTTATTCAAGCAGACGAACAGATAAATGGCAGTGGAGGCAGGAAGCTGGCTGGCACGGAGACGTCAGGGACAGGAGGCAAAAAATCCAAGCAACAGATCACAGGGACGAGGAGAGCAGTGAGACACACCGGAGGGTCGAAACACAAAGGAATTATCTGGCAGGGAAGTGGCATGAGGACCGGGCTTTTATATCCACAGGTGACAGGTGAAGAGGTGAGTGGAAACAGGTGTGCCTCGTCTGCTACTGGGAGGAGCCAGCCAACTCCCTGTCACACACCAGCCCTGCAGAGGAAAACAGAGAAGGGAGGGGGGAGACAGGAAAAAACACAAAAAGAGCCCACAACAAAACCAAAACTAAACAGAATCATAACAGAATGGTCTCAACCATATTGCGTCAGTAACGTGCACTTGTTGTTACAGCAGGATCAGTTTGTGTGTTGTGGACACAACCGGTAGATTTTCGCAATCCGTGTTCTCAACATGCTTACTTTAACATAATTTGTCATGGTCGGGCTAAGGTAGGGCTAAGCCATTTCTTGGTATGGCTATAGCCTACCCCAGCCATACCCTGGCGCCGCCACTGGACGCGAGCCATTGGAATGAATGGTGAAAAAATACGTAGGGATCTTACAATTTCAGAGGCGTTTTTGTAGAAATACTACGTCCTACGTTGTGGACCAACGTAGTTATTACACGTTTTTTGATGAGACTGGGTTGGATTGACCTTTGTTATCATAGTTTCCATCTAAAATAAATGGCAAACACAAGCTTCTTCTCCAATTTATATCGTGACGTTATTTGCTATTTTTCTGAAAAGTTGAAAAATATTAATCTTGGAGCGCTCGGAGCGGCTGCACAAAAACAGCCAAGTGTTAAAAAAAAAACCTGGATGCAGCACTTTTTCTCGACAAGGCACATGCTACCTCCTCATTGAAAACAATTGAAAAAAGACGTTGGCTTTCACAACAAGCCGCTATGTGGGCAGAGTCCCGAGGCACTACAGCCAGCATGGCAGAAGAAACTTTGTGAGGGTTCATCGCTGCAGGGGAACGGCAGGAGGCTGACTGGACCCGGCCATAGAGAGGAGGAGGAAGACAGAGCTCTGAAGAGTCAGCACTCTCAGAAGGAGGCGAGGCAGTGCAGTGTGTGCCCGCTAACAGGAAGGCTGCATATTCTCACTCATCAGCACTGCGGGGGGGCTTGTTCTCTGTGCTGGTTATGGCGGAGAGGGTCTGGAAATGGTGATCATCTGACATGTACAGTGCATGTATGAGATAAGCAGTTAGTAATCCTCACAGGGAAATGCAGGTGTCATGGCAGAAACAGCAATGATGATGAAACAACCCAAAAAAAGATAATTTACACTATGTTGATATTATTATATTATGTTATTTATGTTTCAACGCTTTTATCTATCTACATGGACTTAAAATGCCTGTATGCGTAGAAGAGCAATTGAACAAGTAAGCTATCTTGTTTACTACTGAGGTTTATCAATTAATTAATTAATCAAATGTATATAATTTATTGTTATAATATTCATAATAATTCACATCCGTATTATATGTACAGGTTCACCTGATACTATTGTAGTTTCTGTTTTTGTTTTTTTTACTGTAACCTAGATTCTTAATTTGTTTTTAAAATCTTAGTACCCTCTGAAATTTCGTATTTTCTTACCTTTTCTTTCCTTGGTTTCCATCCTATTCCAGCGCTGCCTTAACTCCTGGATTTATCTAAGGGGTCAATAAAGATGTATCTTATTTGAATATAAATATGTCATTTAATAGTTGCATCCAAATATATAAATGTGCTTAATGGAAATAGAACAACATGATTTTAAGTACAAGTGCACCAGATTCCAATTAAGTATATACAAAGATGTGTTTATACAACAGACTTTGGCCAGGTTTAAAAAAACACATTAACAAGATTGTTAGCAAACTAAGGGAAATAATAACTGTGAAGACGAGCAGTTTGGAAGAGAAGATAACAGAGAAAATTGATCAAAGGATGTAATGAGAAGAAATGGCTTAATTTAAGAGAAGAAAGGGGAGAAAGGAGCGTTTGGCATGAGAGTAGAAAAAGAGAAGATAAAAGTGTGTTGTGGAAAAAAAGAGAGAACATTCACAAAGGGACAATGAGATCAAGAATGAAAGATAAAAATGAGATGGAAATGGGGATGGAGGAAAAAAAGAGTGAGTAGGGGAACTATGGGCTGAACGAACGCTATCCATCTCAGTTCCTGTCCAGCTGCTTAGGAGGGACCGCAGTGCCTAACACACACACACACACACACACACACCACAAACACACACACACCACAAACACACACACACACGCACACACCAGACAGCCTATTCTGCCGATGGCTGACACAGATACTGCAATGCAGAGAGAGATGAGGGGAGGGAGCGTGAAAGGGAGGGAGCGAGCGAACAAGGAAGCAGGGGGAAAAAAGCAAAGAGAGGAGGAGACGGGAGAGCGATGGAGGGTAAACATGAAGGGGAAGAGAAGGGCGACTGACAAGGTGAAAAGAGGAGAGGAAGAGTTGTGAAAACATGAGGATAAAAAGACAGAGAATTAGGGAGGGGCCGGCATATGAAGAAGAGTCGAGAACTGAACGAGAGACAGAGAGATGCTGACACGGAATAAATGTGCTCCGTTAATTCAAAAGCAAACATATGGTACAGTAAGATCACTGCCAGAAAAGACCATTTAAGAAGAACTGCATGTTGTTTTTTTGGTGTCACGTTAATCTATCAACATATTACATGAACAAAAAATAATCAAGTGGACTGTACGACTCTGTTGACTTGCCCCTTTTCCACCTTGCCCCTTTTCCACCCAACTAGTTCCAGTTCTAGCTCCGTGCTTGTGCTTTTCTGGTTCCGAACTGGTTATTCTTTTTAGCCCCAGTTGTGTTTCCACCACCCAGAGCCTGACTGGTGCTGTGTCATGACATCACCATTTACGACGCCGATTTTCTCCCCAACGCCGCTCACAACAACAATAATGGGGGTCTGCATCAGGTCGATGAATGTGTTGCTTTTTTAAGCACCCGAAACTAATCTGACTATCTCGACTACTTATTGCTAACCTATTGTGGCATAAGCCGTTTTCTACAGGCACATTTTACCGACGTATTTTTCATTATGATTCTACTTAATAGTCGGACATGACAACCTGTGAAGCCCATGTATTTATTCCATCTGATAGCTGCTATAATACAAAACAACGTCTGTCTGCCAATGATCAATAACAGCGAACGGATGGTCGAAGTAAGGTACAAATGAACAGAATCACACTAAGCCTGGTAAGTAAGTAAGGAAGTAAGTAAATAACATTTATTTATAACGCGCTTTTCACAGACAAAGTCACAAAGTGCTTGACAAAATAATAAAACATCATAGGAATCATACAATAATAAATGATCACACAAGCCACGTGTTAAGAAGTGCAAAAAACACATAGTATACAATAGAATAAAATCAAGCACACAGGTTACCCAAACGCCTGCCCAAACAGGAATGTCTTTAAATTACTTTTGAAGGAGTCAACAGGTATTGGTAGATGTGTTGAGATCTCCATGTTAGGTTGAATACTTAAAATGAAAGTTACACTGAACAAAAATATAAACGCAACACTTTTGTTTTTGCTC
>CALSBZ010046679.1:430420-445468 GCA_943591055.1 Gobionotothen gibberifrons | reverse complement strand
CCATATCAAACCTGCCATTTCTAGGTAAAATCATTGAAAAAGTTGTTTTTCAACAGTTGAGTAACTTGTAATTGTTCATTACTGAAGCATCTAGATTATTCTTTTTTAAGAGCGGTTTAATGACTGCAGTTTTCAGGGCCTGTGGAAAAACACCTGAGTGAAGAGACTTGTTTACTGTATGAAGTAGATCTGAGGCCATGCAAGGAAAAACATCTTTGAACAATCCTGTTGGAATAATATCAAGGCAGCAGGATGAGGATTTCAGAAGTTTAATAATGTCCTCTAGGTTTTTATCATTAATCTGATGATGATGTCTGAATTGATATTAGGTGGACATAGGGACAACACATTTGCTGTACCTGATACAGAGGCACTGACTGCTTGTCTGATTTTCTGAATTTTGTCAGTGAAGAAGGAGGCAAAATCATTGCACGCCCTGGTGGATAGAAATTCAGATGCTACTGACACTGGGGGGTTAGTTAGTCTGTCGACGGTAGCAAACAAGGCACGTGTGTTGTTTTTGTTTTTGGCAATGATGTCAGAGAAGAAAGACTGTCGTGTAGTACCACATTCTTCACAGTCGGATGTTCAGCCCCAATATGCAGGATCTTCTCAGCCAAGTCAGAGACCATATCCTTGGGAAAACAGAGTACTTTGGTGTTGTTCTTACTACACAGACCTTTTACATCTCTTACAGCAGAGTCACCCACAATCAGAGTTTCAGGCCCAATCGTTAGCTTTCTCTCTAGCCTTTTACTTTTGGAGTAGCTATTGGTCCTTACCCTGCTGTGTGAGGAGGACAGGTTATCCAGGTTATCAGAAAGAGATCTCCGGTTCTGGGTCAGTTGATCGTATCTGTTCTGGGTTGGCACACTTGGTGGTTTAGGAGGATTGTTTGTAGTTCTCCCTTTAGCAGCTGTCCACGGCTGCTTCCTAGTATGAATGGGGGTTGAAGAGGCGCTCTTCCTGGGTGATAACAATGCAGGCCAGCCGGTCGCATCAGAGATTTCAGAGCGCTGGGCTCTGCCTGTTATTCGTCCTCCCAAATCCCATGGAAATGATTTACTCTTAGGCTTTGCACCCAGAGAGTTACAGGGAGGACTACCACTTGTAGATGTATTACCCAGTACACAGCCCTCCTGTTCCTTGGAATCCTTGTAGCTGCTAACTAGCTGTGAGTTACCCTTTTCCATTATTTTGCAACACTGGTAAAGTGGTGTCATTCCCACGACATAGTCCATTCACTTCCACGTTAACTTCCAACCGTTGCATTTTCATTTCCAACACAGCCATCTTCTGTAGAAGTTTGTGGAAGTCATCTGTAGAGAACGGAGGCATTTTGCTGCCAACTAGCTTAAGCTAAATAGCATGCAGTAGCCTACCAGGCTTTAGCTGTTGCTAGGCCACGCTACTGTAAGACTGAGGTCGTCGTAAAAATGTTGAAATATGGCTGAAACCCTCCGTCTATTTACGAAGATGAACTGTCCCAGTGATAAGTTAATGTCCAGGAGCTGCTGCTCGAAGTTTTCAGAGAATAAGAATAGGAAAATCAGCAGAATTTAAACTATATTACATTTTGAATTAGACAAACCTGCAATGAATGTACTCACACAGCCCTTATGTAGAAATTGCTACATCATATCTGTCTATTGAGCTGTTACATTCAATACTCCTCCATCCTTTGAAATGTACACTATAATATTTGCATCCAAAGAATCCATATATAATTAATGACCTGTGTAATAAATTAAAATCAATATGATACTTGAATATTGAATGGATGTACCTTTTATTTTGAAAAGCTTTATTTTGAAGGACAACCTTGTCGTTTACATGACGTCACTTCCGGTGTTACATGACGTAACTTCCGGCCATACGGAAACTATGTTTTCAGCCTTTTAGAATGTATCAAATAAAAAGTCATGAATGAGAATATGAGGAGAAAAGGCGTGTGGAGTTATACAACAAACACACAACGTCTAAATCCTCTATTTTTGCGATATTAATCACAGCGGAACGAAGGGGAGGAAGACCCGCCCATCGTCGAAGCAGCCAATGAGAAGAGGAGCCAGGAATCGCATATACACACCATGGATGTATAATAAGAACTGGGTTGCGGTCGGATAGTTAAGAAATCAGCTCCTAAATTCTAACCCTATCGTCTATTCCTTGACCTCTGAGTGAAACGTCACAGGGTTAAGGGATAGTGGATAGGAGAATTCAAAAGGACTTAGGAGAAGAGCCTGCGGTACTTTAGAGAATCCGACTGCACTTTCACTATCCGACGTGTGTATGATGCGCCAGCGGACGTCATCAATGTGCGTCTGCTGCTGTGGGGAAACTATGGAAACTACAGTTTTCTATACAGTGGACTACAACATGGATGTTTAATAAGAACGACGGACTCATCTAGAGACTCTGCACCATGCTCTGATGCTGTTGCTTTATGCTTTATGAACGGGGACAACGGAGAAACATATTCTTCATGACCAAAGTTGGAAAGTTTGAAAGTTATGCTCGTCACCCTCTCCCTCCGGTCCACATTAATACAAATGATCCCAATACGTATGATTGTATGAACTATGAAAAAATCTTAAAATCAATACAAATGTATTTATTATAAACGTTAGTCCTTAACATCTATCACTGTGTACATCACCATTCAAACATCTTTTAACCTCTTAAGCCCTGAGCCTGTTTTTCAGGTTTCAGGCTCGAAAATGCCACTAACACAACAAATGATATATCTTCACTTCTAAAAAGGGGTAAATTAATAATTATTTTTCTCAAAGCAAGGTTACATCTGTGAGTTGGATGTAGAAGTGTCAGAATCAATATATATATATTTTATTTTAAAGTAAATTCAGATGGAACATAGTAAAAACATGTAAATTCTAATGAAAAAAACAAAAAACCTTTACTTATAGTGAAAACCACCCTTGCATGATGGGTTAGTAGACTAAAAGCTTTAGGAATCCAAACTATAACATGTAATAAGTACCCTGTATCAAGATTGATGCAAAACAAGTGAAATTTGACCTTTTTAGAGAGATTTAGAAAAATAAAGTCCAGGCGGACTCACCTCTGGGTAATTTGGGAACCGTCGGTTCCATTTGACCTTTTTCACTGTAAAAATAATTTTTTTACTTTGAATTTTCACTATAGGTATTCATTCCATCCAAATACAACTGTTGTAAAAAAAAATCAGAATCAGAATCAGAATACCTTTATTAGTCCCACAGAGGGGAAATGTGCAGCGTTACAGCAGGAAAGAGCCACAGACAGCTTAGTGTTGCATATCTTAAATGGGTTAAAAAAAGTACTACGTTATAATATAATAAACAACATGCTAAAAAAGTACTAAGTTATAATATAATAAACAATAAACAATATGCTAAAAAAAAATGATAAAAACTAAAAAAAAGTTACATAATTTTCAAATCAAATCAACAAATCAAGTAGACCAGGGTTTAGCAGCCAGGTATAAATGACACAGTTATTAATGGCATATATATATATTGCACATATCGCACACATATTGCACAAAGTTGGTTTGTATTTGTATTTAGCAGCAAGGGGTGTTATAGTCTGTGTTGTGGTGTGTGTGTAGGAGGGTCTACTAGGGGCTGTGCTGGTTGTAGAGTCTGACCGCTGCAGGAAGGAAGGACCTGCGGTATCTCTCCGTGAGACAGCGGGGGTGCAGCAGCCTGTCGCTGAAGGGGCTGCACAGTGAGGACAGGGTGTCCTGGAGGGGGTGGGACACATCGTCCAGCAGGGAGGACAGCTTGGCTGCCATTCTCCTGTCTCCCACTCAATGTCTGCTCCCTGGATGGGTTATATTTTTGCCAACATTTTGGCATGCCACTCCTGGTAACAATTTTTTTTGGGAGTCAAGCACAGAGGTACCTGGCACTTCACGCAGTGCAATGGTGTCCTCACCTTCTTTTTGCCAGCATCATTGCAGTTTCTGCAGTTCTTCCTGATACGGACATCTTTCCCATAAAACATGGGCCCGCATGTGAGTGGTGGGGTGGTTGGAGGTACAGAGCTTTCAGCATATTCCAACATCTCTGCAGCCAGCTGCTCCCTGAAAGTCTTCTGTGTGTGTGGCTTTGTCCTGCTGGGGTCACTCCTCATCTTGAACAGCTCCTTGTGGAGAATGAAGCTGTTCACCACGGCAATGTCCATAAAATGGAAAAAAAAAGTCTTGTACCATTTCATTGTTTTGTGGAGAACGCTGTAGTACCCGATCAAAGCGTCAGACACATCCACGCCACCCATGCTTCGGTTGTAGTCCAACACAGCGTCAGGAACGGGAACAGTCTTAGTCTGCCACACACCAGCCTGTTTCACTTTCCGCTGGACAGTCTTTCCACTGAAGGCTGCATGCACTGTGGAGCACATGGTCACTTCACGGCTGTCCATCCACTTTATGAACAGGAGTTTGCCTTCCCTTATCCACCGCAGATCTCCCCTTTCAGCCTTTTTTGGTAGGCCATTCAACTCCGTCTTTGGGAAACCAATTCGATTTTTTCGAATGGTCCCACAACAGCCAATGTTTTTTTTGGACAAATCCCCAAATAGGGCAGGGCTTGTGTAAAAGTTGTCCACAAAGAGTGTGTAGCCCGCACCGAGCAGAGGGAGGGGCAGGAGGTTGGTCACGGAGGTGTAGCTGAGTCCCTGGCCTGAGAGGAACGTACTCTTCCCTGTGTACACAAAGAAGTTCCATGTGTATGCCGTGGAGGAATCCGCCAGCACAAACTGTTTGTATCCCCACTTCGTTGGTTTATCTTTCATGTACTGCAACATGCTGATGCGGGCCTTGGAGGCGACCATCCTCTCATCTATTGAAATGTTCTGATAGGGCTGGAAATGGGCTTTGCAGGCAACAACAGTGTCCGTGTACAGGGGCTTTATCTTGAAAAGTCTGTCGTACTCAGCGGTGTTCCTTTTGCGATCGTTTTCCTCATCTTCTTCAGGGTTGCTCAGGTGCAGTGAGCACATGATGGCTTCAAAGCGGTCCCGGGACATTGTATCACCTGGGAATTGGAAGTTATATGGCCATTTCATCCTCCAGTAATCCGATCGGTTGTGAACAGTGACGAGGCCTGAGAAAATGATGATGGACAGGAAAATATAGAAATCCCTAACAGTCAGCATTTTCCAAACATACTTCTTTCCAGCCTGCAGTCTTTTCAGGGCGTTGGCGTTCGTGTTGGTAATGATGGTGTGAACCACGGAAGTGCTAAAAAAGTCTGAAAATGGAGAGGGGAGACCATGCTACAGTGGGGTCGAGCGTTGGGCCTGGGACCCTGGCTGGCGTGAAATTCAGTGGCTCTGGTGTTTGGTCATTCTCCTCTCTGTTGTGCCACCCGAGTTCTTCTTCTGTCGTTCTGGAAGAGGAAGAGCCTCTGCCACGCTTTCTGGGTTTTACACATCTATCTGATGCTTTTCTTTTTCCTGGCTGAGGAGTGGGAGCCCCACCTTGGCCACGCTTCCTGGGTTTTATAGATGTGTCTGACGCTGCAGAAAGCTGGTAGAAAGCAGACGATGGTACCTTTGGAAGTGAGTGCTTTTTGGATGGCCAATACGGGTGCAGATCTCTTTCTAGTGAAAGATGAGGAATGTGAGGGTGAGGCAGGTGTGGGTTGGGTGAAAGTAGACAATGGTGGGGGTCCAGAAGCCATTTCATCCTCATCTCCATCACTATGAAAACAAATGTGGAAAAACAAAGGGATTAGATGAATTCCTGTAATTCCTGTTTCCTTGGCAGTAAACATGGCACTTTGAACGTGTGAATGCAATACATTTAGAGACCCCCACAGTATTATTTCGAGACTATGTCTCAGGGCTTCTTAACATTTATGAAACTATTAATGTTCCATACCCTTTTAAAGTTAAGAAACTCCGCTAACTGAATATATGAACCATGTTTAGCTTTAAAAAAAGCACAACAGCGAAAAAATGCTAACTAATGCTAACGGAGTTGTACACAGAACTCGCGGTAGAAATGCCCTTATTACTATCTTAACTGCACAAACAAGATATACGATTTAAAGCTGAGATTCTACAGAATCCAGACATGTAATGTCATCACTGTACGACCCCGAATTGCGGAGCTATCAGCCAGAAAAGAGAAAGTAAACACAAATATTACAATAATTACGTCTCGTCACGCTTACCCTGTTGCTGCTTTGTACAACTGAATTTCCCCTCGGGGATTAATAAAGGTTCATCTTATTTTATCTTAATCGTACACCAAATAAATAAGTAATAGATAAAAACAGAGATATTACATACCTTTGCCGTGAAATGTCGTCATCAGAGTCACAACCGTCCGGGTTACGTTCTGGCTGCAAGAGATCTTCATCGTCTGACTCAGAATCAACAGGTAACATTTCTGCATCGCTGTCAACATTAGTCACCATTTCCATTGCCTGTAAAGTAGTAAGCATCTCTTTCCTGTGAGCCATTATTTGACTAAATTAAAAGTACAGAAAAAGTCCTCAACGAAAATGTTGTAATCTGCTCGTTGTAATCTGCTCGGTATCTGTTGTCCGCTCTGTGCTCCTGCGCTCTGGGTGCTGCTGGAATTCCTGCTTCCTTTCAGGTGAAAAGAATATTTAAAGTCAGCTGCGTAAAGTACTTAGGCTGGCTGGCATTCTTTATAGTTTACGCAGGACCATATCCCTGGAACCCATTGGTCGATTCGGGTGATTTACACCTTTTTCTTAACCATCAGATCCAATAGAATCGAGGGGCACATTTTTACAACTTGAGGAACGAATGTTTTTAATAATAAGGGCTATACAAGTGTTCATACTGGGTAGTTTATTTAGTTTAAAAAAAAGTATCCAACGATTTACAGACCACTCTTTCCCCATGTAAGTCAATGGGAAAAAGTGTTTCCGGGCCTGGCAACCAAACGGAAGTGTAGTACCGCCGTTTGGCCACCACGAATATTTTCTAGTGATGGGATTTATGGCTCTTTGAAGGGAGCCGGATCTTATGGCTCCGTTCCTTTCAAAGAGCCATTCAAAAGAGTCATTCAAAAGAGCAGTTTTTTTAAAAGGGGGCGGGGTTACTAGGTTTATCTGCGAAATAATCACCAGGATAATGATTGACTGTATTGCCAGACCTAATGTCAATAATCTGCATTGTAAACATGACACAAGGTGGCGCCATATCCATGTCATTCATGTTGTGACGACCCCTGCTTTGAGGCCTCCTGTGGGGTGTTGGCCCTTTAATGATCTTCCTCTGCTTGTGCCCACACTGATTGAGGACACCTGGCGCACTGATTGAGGACACCTGACAGCTTGCACTGGAGGATTAAAAGGCCTGAGCCAGAGCCTCGATGTCTCTCCCCGCCAGAGGACCGGACCTCGGAGAGCAGCGGCACTTATTCTTTGTTGCCTTGCCTTATGTTTGTTTTTTGGCCACATTACGTTTTTGCCAAATAAATACCTTTTTATATATATATTCTTGTCCTTCCCACGCTTTTTGTTATGGCCAAGAGCCAGGCCGTGACAGATGGGGCCTCGTCCACTTCTTTTATCTGTGATACAGCAACGGATAGGTAAGATTTGTGTTGGGGAGCATGGCCGTGGTCTCAGTAGTGTTGCTAGCCTGCTAGTCGCTTTGCTGTGCCAGCGGTCTCCAGTGCATAAATACCCACCACAAGTAACTGCATGAAGACTAGGGAGGAGATTAGTCAGTGGGATGTTAACAGTTAGTGGGGAAACTCCAATAAAAAAATTAGTGTTATTCCACTTTGGACGCATAGCAAACGTTGTGGTGTCGGTCCGGTTTGTTTGTTGGTTTTTTTGTTGGTTTTTTCTCCCTTCCGGTGAGGGCTCGGTCTAACTTAATATGGCTGACGTAGAGGCATTTATTTTCGCGTTTGGCTCATTTTCCATCCGAAAAACACGTTGTCTACCTGTCCTGTACCACTTGTTAAGTCAAGCGACGTGCAACTGCTCGTGAGGAGCTGCAGTGCTGTGAGGAGCAGACAGGGCTTCCGTGTCGGAGATAGATACAGTCAGAGTAGGGGCAGGTCTTCACAGAATACGTTTTGGGGCACAAAATCAAGCTTTTTGGCAGGCAGTGAGTGCGGACAAACGATTGAACGATAACAAGAACGGCTCTCACCAAGCACGACTCGGTTCCCCTCGTTCATACCAAAGAGCCGTTCAAAAGAATCGGCTCGTTCGCGACCGACACATCACTAATATTTTCATCTGAGTCCGGCGCACTTCCTGGGGGCTTGGTACACACGCAGCACAGAGACTCTGCCTCTCTTCTTCCTCCTCTCGACACAGCGCTGTGTTTGACTTGCTCTGTCTGTTTCAAAACCACGTTACTTCATTAAATTACCCATTTGAACTTTTCCGGGACTACGTTGTCTCTTTTTAACTTCCTCCTGGACTCGAGAACAACGAACACGATCTACACCTGGGAGCAAACTATGATTTAGCAACGAGTCAACATGTGACTCAGAGAATCTTTTAATGACTGTTAGATACAGTTTATATAGACCATGCAGCAGTATAAAGCAAACAAGGTAAAGGAGAAGAGAAACAATTATTAACATACTAAAGCTAACTCAAGCTAAACATAAGAAGACTACATAATCTGGATTTCAATCTTCATTTATTTCTAAATAATGAAATCTAGTTTCCACCTAGTTTTACCATTTGTACCTAGTTTACCACCTAGTTGTTGAAAAGTTATTGAAATAAACATTTCAATGTGATTCAATGAGTGAGTCTGTAGTTTAGACATTGCGACAAATGTCAATGGGAAGGACTCACTAGCCGACTAGCTAACTATCGCTAAAAACCCTCAAAGAAACTTGGCGGCAAAGATATTAGCATTCCCAAAGTTTAATGAGTTTGGTAAAATTGTATGCACAATACAGACATAGTTAACATAGTTGAGACTGTTACTGTCAATCCGCTACACAAGCAAAATATGCTATGGAACGTATAGTTGATTACATTAGCTTAGCTGCTCAGAAGTAATGCTGCTGCTAACTTCAAAAATAATACAAAAGTAGTTATAGTGACAGTTTGTCTGACGATGATAGGATCAGACAATGCATTAACTGGCAGGAAAAACAATGCACATGCTGACGTTTAAAAATAACACAAATAAACGAGGCTGTGAACTACTACCAAATATATTAACTAGCAAAGTTTGGTGACACAGGAAGTGGATACGTAACTGCAATATGTTCATTCTCACAACCTAACACAAGGTGGTGCTACCACAGCTTAACAATACAACATACAGCATATGAGAAATTAACTATGAGGGCCAGAACAGTCAATACCAACTCGGTTATATCCACGACAGCGAGAAACTATCCATCCTCTTATTTTAATTAATTCATTTTAATGTCCACTGTGTTTGTTTTGGCTATAACTGAAAGACAACATTAGCAAATGCATTTCTTTGTGTTCGTCCCGAGACAGAAGAACAACAGTTGCCAACACAAGTTGACACTGTTTATATATAAATAGTTGCTCAAACATTACCTTTAATTAAAATAACTAATTAAGAAACTCTGACTGGAGCAGATGTGCACATAAACACAATCGCAGTCGCTTAAAACCAGAGCTAGGTCAAAGAGGCAGCAATTAGCGATTTCACACACCATCACCTTAATTAGAGTGGAGAATAGGGACACAAAAAAGTGAACACACACATTGATGCCCTCACAATGATGCAGAAAAACACATTAGTATCTGTTTTATTTGAACAAAGATGATACAATTATGTTGGGAAAACTGGGTGGAATAAAAAGAGAGCACAACAAAACATGGGAGACAGGAATGGAGGGAGGGGGGTGAGCTGTGAGCTATAAAAAAGGTGCCCACAGGAAGTCACAAAGCTAACCTACACGGTAATGAGGGTCCGTGTTAATTGAGGGTAGTAATTAATCAGTCCTGCTGCTAAATAATCCAATTCAAGCCTCTGTGTCATTCTGTCATAATATTGGCTTTACAGTTACGCGCCCACACCCTTCACACACACTGCAGAGAAACACAAAAGCGAATAAATGTTGAGTCGCAACGACACATCTTTCCAAAATTAAATAAAGAAGAAGCTATTAGTCCCCAAAACACAACTTAGTGGACACTCTGCATTTTGTCAGAAACAACTTTTAAATTGTAGCAACTCTTGGAATTAGCAAGTGTTCATCTATTCTTTAATTTCTTACGAAACTAACTCTTTGTATGAATGGCTGATGTAGAATTGAACACAATGTATCTCTCACTAATGTCGGCTTTTAATATTCAGGGTGAAGACAACCACACTATAGTAGTCTTAAAGTTTAAGAGACTTGCAGCCTATAGGAATCCACCTTTCATGCACACATTCAATTCGCGCCAAAGAGCGGAAACGTGGAAAAATAAGGATAAGCAAATAAGGATAAGCAAATAAATTAAGCGTGTAACGTCCATTCGAGCTCCAAAAAGACGAAATAAAAACATTTTGTTTTTATAATGTTAAAACATCTTGTTTCACACCTCTTCTTCTGCAATTATATCATGGTTCTCCGGAAAATTGACGCCACCTACTGCTTATCTAGATATCTTGATATTTCCAAAAAAATTGGTAGAATTGGGTATACAATTGAATGTTAACCTGGCTTGACAGCAGAAGTAGTACCGTAATAGGTTGTGATGTTTAAAGATGTTCTATTTTTCTTCCCAACGGAACACATTGTCGAGGTCATTCATCCAATGGATATCCTCGATTTAACCTTGGCTATAGAGTGGTGCAGTGACGCTTCCTAAAACCCGGAAGTAAGCAGCGCATGGGTTCCCTCGACAAAAAAGCAATGAGATTTCTCCATAGGATTTTGGAAAATAGCTGGAAATAAGGTCTGTGGTTGAAACACATTTAAGAGACGGATCACGTTTTGTTCAGTCGGAAAATCTCCACATTTCTAACCTAATGTTCTATTCGTAAATCTAATCGCCAGAAGCAAAATGCTAACGTGATGCTATAACCGAACTACAGTTAGGTCGCACGACTTCAACGTCATGTCAATTTAAGATCAATATTCAAAAATACAGATTCAAAAGTGTACAAGTTGAAGTGTTTATTTTAACAGTTTGCATGAGGCACTTGCTTTCAAGCAGAACAGGGCAAACAAACTTAGTGGGAGTGTTTACGTGTTCGGTGTAATGACGTAAAACGTCCTCCACAACTTCTGTAGTCCTATTTGGCCACTTGTTAACAACCATCGTTTTTCACACACATAAACTCTACAGAAATCACCAGTGGGGTCACTGCTGATGTATTTAATGTCGTAGAACAAAACGTGATCTGTCACTTAAATATGTGTCAACCACAGACCTTATTTCGAGCTATTTTCCTAAATCCTATGGAGAAATTGCATTGCTTTTTTGTCGAGGGAACCGGAAGGGGTAAAATGCTAACTTACATCCGGGTTTTAGGACGCGTCACTGTACCACTCTATTGAAACTCAAAATAACTGTTTTTTATTTTGTACTTTTTTCAGATCGAGCACACAAAATAAAATACAGTGTACGTATGTAAAACATTGTTCTCCATAATAAAAATAGATGTACATACTGTAGGTCTCAGTTGTCTGTCAGGAATATGACAATGTTAACAAGTATACATTTACTGTATAAAACCTTATAAAAGTCAGAATATTAAATTGATTGCTACTTTAGATTAATCTCTATTTGGTATCATTTTTAAGCAAAAAAAAACAACATGGTTGACTTTTACTGCACTTTTAATTGAAGGTATTGTTTTGACCTCCAGCCCTCTTTTAGAACTTTACATTGTGCTTTTTCCCCTCAAATTCCTGATATTGAGTTGGATTATGAAGGATTCTCCAACACTATCAGTCTAACCTCATCTCAGAATCATTGAGAGCATGCTGACAAAAATAAGTATTCCACTATTTGAGGCTATCAACTATTATTAGAAATGGACTAGAACGTTTGATTCGATAGATGTCAAGACTTTGAAGAACGAGAAATCTTCATGGAGACAGATGTTACAGAAAGCAGATGGGGAAACTTCTTGAAAGACTTTGAAAGTGTCACTGTGCTGTACTGTACCATGTGCAATGTCCCATCACAGCGGGGGACATCTCGGCACAAAACTGCAAAACTGTTGTCAACGCTGGTGCATTATATATCAGATAATGGGAATCCTTTAAATAAACAAAAGTGTAAGATAACGTGCGTCAGAGCTGGTTACATTCTGCCTTTGTTTGGGACAGGTTGGGTTGCTCTGCAGCGTTATGCTAAAGACCTACAATATAATTTAATTGGCTACCGATGTGACAAAAATAACTGCCTGAAACTGTCTCAGTCAGAAGAGAAATTCCCAGAGAACATCCTGTGAGACTCTCTAATGATTCAGTTTGCTCTTTGTCAAAGTTTTCAAAAACTTTCCCATGACAATGTAATAATGTCACAATTCATTTAAAGCCAGAACATTCAGTGCACTTTCAGAAATGCAGAGGAAGGGGCTGCTAACAAGGGCACTTCTAGTGTAGAGGCAATTATAATAGTGCAATAATGATTGTTTTCCTTTAGCTTAATATATTTATCACTTAATGCAAGGTAATGAAATAGAGTGATTTTGACACTGAATAACAAATCCTAGTAACAGGGTTCGTTTTAGCAAAGCTCCCCAATCTGCTACAGCAGGACCTTAATATATTTGCTACATATGCTTCAGGCTCATGATTATTTTTCTCCAAATGAAACCACATATACCTATTTCAAGTTAAAGCACTAATCAATATGTTTTAAGTAACACTGGGCAGGAGTGTAGAGTTCTTTGTTAGGGTGCACGTGCATAGTTAAGTTGTGTGTTTATTTTAAAGATAGGGCTATAGGGTTAGTATGTCAATTACGACTCTACAGCCAAAATAAGCCAAATGTAGGAGTCAGTTGTCTATATCTTGATTATTCTTTAAATGTGTGTTGCACAGATTGAAGTGTTGGATTAGCATGTTCGTTACTTTGTTTCCCTCATCAAATTCGGGATTCCCCCCCCCCGAATTTATCATGTAAAACGAGGCAGAGGAGGGCCGCAGCATTATTGGCTGGAGGAGAAAGGAGGACGGACTTTTTGACTTGTGCACAAGATGATAGAAATGTGAATAGTTTTTGGCAGTTAGAACCCATAGTGATATTATGGTAACACTTTATATTAAGGTACACAAATTAACCATCAACTAGTTGTTAATTAACATGCATATTAGCAGTATATTGGCTCTTTATTAGTCATTAGCGGCAACGAGCCGTTTAGTGGAGAAAGTGAATACTGCTGAATACACACACTTTACAGAGATGCTGTATGCGAAACCAATGTGAGTTTGGAAAATTGCACAGTATTTTTCTATTTTAGTATACCTCAACAATGGAATTATGATCAGTGGAAATGGCCATGACACCTCACCTTTAATGCCTTATTCTACATGACCATATCCTACAAGTAATAAGCCATTAGTTGAGAGTTTTTCCTCAATAACCCTCTAATTGGTGCTTATTTATTGCAAGTAAGGAAGTTGTTGTACATGAATTTGGGTCTTAATATGCTCTGCTCAATATGGGCCTAATAAGGCAGTAGTAGCACAAGAATAGTAATTCTCCAATAATAACACTTAACAATTTGACATGAAACTATAAGTGTTAATTGTGTCTAAATAACTCAAAATTAGATATTTATATCTAAGAATAAGTGTTGGGGTATTGACAGTTCAGCTACCAATAGCAAGGTGAAATTGAACTGTATGTTTCATATTTGCACATTTATATTTTTGTAAAATGTGTACTGAAGGTTAGACAGGAAACCGGGTACAGGAAGTAGGAGAAAGTGAACTGAATAGCATGGCAGTACACTGCTTCTAATTTTCCTATGTAACCTGAAGAGTAAATGGGTCAAGTCCGTCAGAAAGCGATGACTGTAAGTGTAAGCCTTACACTTACACTGTAAGGATTAGTAACACGTATTGTGTTTATGTGATGACATTTGGAGATGTTTAAACTCAATGAGGAAATGCGTTAGCATTCGCGCTAGCATTTGCGTTACCCCTCGATTCCACCGAGTCCGTCTGCGACGCGTTACGGCCGCGACGCGGCGTCCATAAGGATAGCGGTCACTCTAGTCAATGGGTGCTATTCCACCACACACGCCGCGTTACGTCCCAGACGCGTCCCAGAAGCGGCTCGGCGCAGGGCTCCTCTAAAATTAGGATGAATCCTATTTTTGTCGCGGCGCAGCCGTAAGGTAATGACGAGCAGGCAGGAAGTGGAACGTTCAGACCATATATAGCATATATATACACACACACACAAACTAATTTTGCAGCCCCTATCCCTCCGTAGTCGTTCAAGTAGGAGGAGAAATGCCAGCGTTCTCCTCCGGTTTACAGGCACTGTGTACATTATATATATAGAATAATTATGATGATGAATGCCTTTTTTTTACCACTAAAATACAGCAACATATCTTTGATTCATGTCGTTTATAACTGGGATATTACAATTATTATTAACTTTGTCTGTACAAAGTAGCCTGCCCAGGAAATATGCCCAAATCAACAAAAACTGCGAGCAGACAGGGAAGACGCCCCGCTTCCGTAATGCTTCTGAAACGCGCCCGGTAGGGTATGACACCGGGAGGAGACCGGACCAAAACCGCGGCGGAGCCGTTACGCGACGCAGACGGACTCGGTGGAATCGAGGGGTTAGCATTCGCGCTAGCGTTAGCATACACGCTAGCCTTGGAGAAACTTGACATGTTTTGGTATGTGTCTGAACCTCTCTTTAGTGGTTCATTAATAAAACAGATATTTCAACGTGAGCCTACTTTGCTCATTTACTGTTGAGGTTAATTTCAGTAGTTGTGTGCTATAATGTATTTACAAAGTGTGAAGAGGAGGCAACTTTAGAATAGGGAACCTGTTCAGGTCAATTCGAGTCAAATTACTAGTTTATTGGTTATGAACAAGACTTCACTTTAGAATAGGGAACATGTTCT
>CALSBZ010046679.1:404085-430410 GCA_943591055.1 Gobionotothen gibberifrons | reverse complement strand
TTATGAACAAGACTTCACTTTAGAATAGGGAACATGTTCTTAGATATAAATACCTAATTAGAGTCAAACTACTAGCTTATTGGTTATGAACAATACTTCACTTTAGAATAGGGAACATGTTCTTAGATATTTTACCTAATTTAGAGTTATTTAGACACAATTAACACTTATAGTTTCATGTCTTGTTACATAAGAATAGATCATATTTGTTAAGTGTTATTATGGGAGAATTACTATTCTTGTGCTACTACTGCCTTATTAGGCCCATATTGAGCAGCGCATATTAAGACCCAAACTCATGTACAACAACTTCCTTACTTGCAACAAATAAGCACTAATTAGAGGGTTATTGAGGAAAAACTCTCAACTAATGGCTTATTACTTGTAGAATATGGTCATGTAGAATAACGCATTAATAAGTGTTTTATAATGACTAATAAAGAGCCAATATACTGCTAATATGCATGTTAATTAACAACTAGTTGATGGTTAATTTGTGAACCTTAATATAAAGTGTTACCGATATTATATATCTTAAGTTGGAGATGCAGACTTAGAGGGGTAGGTACGTTTGAGAAACCGGCTCGAGATACACTTTTTGTTATATTCCATGGAATGCTCTTAATATCCTGATAGCAATGCATATTCTAAGTGCTTTGACACAAAATCCATAAAAAATGTCATCTGTGGAAGCCGTAATACTGTAAAAACTAGGACCAATTATTTTAGCCGGGCCGGCTAATTAAGTCAAACCAGAGTCAATATCGGAGTTGCTTTTCAACGATGGCGACTACTTATAGTTTTTAGATTTGCCTGATATGTAACGTTACCGCAGCCTGCGCTCGCCAGCTAGCCAGACGTAACATTTTTAATACATTTTCACAAAACAAACATGCTAGCTTCAAACATATAAGCACTGACAATAACTTTGTTATACATTTGTTTTTCCATTCATTATCATGATCTTAGGTGTTGTTTTCTTACATCTGATTGAGCCATGATGTTTTCAAGTCTTCACTGAGGTCATGTGCGCATTCATGTGTGTTGGAGGAGGTGCTCTGTACTGTAGGAAGTCTGAAGGAAGGGGCGGATTATTTTCGGTTGTGTACTTTGGAATTTGTGTGCACTCGAGCCGGTTTCTCAAACTTACCTACCCCTCCTTTAAGTAGAATAGGAAAACCCCAAATGAAAATCAAAGGAGGAAGGATTGAGACGGGAAGAACAAACCACTACAGATGAGATCTTTATCTCCCCAGGCAGCATGGCTAGTGATCTAGTGATTCTAGAGATATAAAAAAGGATAAGACGTAGAAATGCATAACTGAAAACCCTAATAGTGTGGTGGCTGTACTCTGCCAGCCGCCTCCCTTGTGTTTATTTTCCCTTTCCCTGTCTGTGTTTGTGTGGGTGTGGTGGCTGTCACTCCTGGCTCCCGGCTCTACCATACATGCCAACCTTTCCAAATCCAAAAGAGGTAGGTTTGCGCGCGGCAGATGTGCACGCCCAAATTAGGTAATCAGAACAAATGGAACCCTAGTAATTACATGTATAAACCATGTATTTAACATATATTGCATCATTTTATGCATTTTTCAGAAAAAGTGGTAGTTTGGTAAACAGTGACATCAACGACATGTCTGGTCTGTAAAATGCCCGAAAAGTAAAAGAATGGGAGATAAATATCCCAAAGTCACCACATTTTATTATATTTTTAATGTGTTTCTGGTCCTCTTTCAGTTGAGACAGTGTTGATAAAGGATGTGTCAGGATGTAGAACTCTTGTGTGAACATTGGATAAAGCCAGGTTCATATTCTTGTTTCATGTTGATGACATATTAGTCAAAGGTTTGCACAGAGCGTACATATCTTTGTGTTGCGCGATATATCAGAAAAATACTGCATTAAAAAAGTCATTTCCTGCATTTTTCTACTGATAAAGTGTGATATAAATAATGTACAGGCTTTCAGATTGCTGTAGTTCACTAAACAGAGACATTAACGACATGTTTGGTGTTGAAAATGTCCGGAAAAGAGAAAGAATGGGAGATAAATATCCCCAAATCTCAAAATTGTATTATATTTGTGTGTGTTTGTGGTCCTCTTTCAGTTGAGACACTGTAGGATGCTTCCGGAAAAGACCAAACACTGGATGTCTTTCAGTCGCCAACATGTGTTTTCGAGACACTCATATTAACGGGGAAATCCTGCAGGACTCAAATGCCTCGTCGGGGGTAACGCTGCCTTTCCCGCAGCAATACCCCCGGTCTGCACGTTGTTTCTCTTTCAGAAACACAGAGGACTGTTTGTATGATGCGATCACAGACACGCTGCAGAGTCCAGTGGAGTGTCATTTTTATTTGTTATAGTTTGGGAAGATTGAAAATCGGTAGGGAAAGCCAGCTAAGTCGGTAGGCGGTAGAAACTTGTCAAAAGCGGTAGACTACCGCCCAAATCGGTAGGGTTGGCAGGTATGCTCTACCTCCACCTGCTGCAATCATCTGTGCACCCTCCCCTACTACACACCTGATTCCCATCAGCCATTTACTAATGGTATATCAGCGGAGGCTCCACAACCTGTCAGTGCCAGATCGTTGTTTAACCCACAGTGGTAAAACTCTCAGCCTTCTTAGCCGTCTTAGCATTATTAGCTATTACCTCTACACTGAATGTTCTTCTTACGTGTTTCTTCTTGTGCCTCAGGATCACTCTCCAGCCGCCGTGAAGTCATCACCAGCCACCACCAGTCGCCATTCCAGCCGGATTATTCTCCACGCTCCTCCACCTAAAATAAAACCTTTTTTCCACACTAGAATACATGAAGCACATATTAAATGAGGTTGCCAATGCAGTCACATTGACCACGATGCAATGAATGAGGTCACAATAGGCCTGAAAATACTAGTTCAGTCAGACAACTCACGTGTTTCTTAATATGTTTATTATAAGCAGCATATAGTTTGAGTTTGGCGTCTAGGCTCGGGCCTCATCACTCCACAGATTTACAAAGAACATTGAGTGATGATTAGATAACTATCCCCCGAGCCTACAGGTGGAAGCTGGGTGGTGGTGGGGCAGGCAAGCAGCAGCAACATGAAACACAGCAGCAGGAACATGAACGCAGCAATAGCAAGTGAACACAGCAGTGGCAGCAGCAGCATGAGCGAGGCCTGGCAGCTTAAATAGAGTGGCATGTTTAGGAGAATGTGTTTGGTTGGTTGTAAGAGGGACGAGGTGCGTCACGTGTTAATGTATCATTGGTGCTCGAGTTGACTGCCTGAACTAGCTCGCAGGCCTCGCCCCATATAAGGAAAATGAGACGTATGAATCCCTGTAAAAATGATGTGTGCTTAATACCAGAGTCAAATCAGGTCATAATGCTGAAGTAGAAAATAGGTCAGAAAACATAAATTTCTCAGATTAAAAAAATAATAATTTGAATACACTAATTTATTACTTTTTTCATAATATTTTCAATATAGTATTCTATGACTTTTTTCATATTTTCCGCATACAACACTATTCATTTTCTATTACTTTTGACATACTATACTCAGATGTTTACATCATTTGACAACCTATAATATATATATTTTTCCCCAAACTAGACAATGACTTTTCTACGGAAGAGGATTAGGGCCACATGATTTTTTTTTTTGGAGGACTTTACTTTTTTTGTTCTGAGAAAAATGTCGGAATTCTGACTTTTTTCACAGAAATTATTATATTCTGTCTTTTTTCTCCCAAAAAAATATTTGTTTTTGTTCTGAGAAAAAAGTCAGAATATAATAATCATGTGGCCCTAATCCTCTTCCGTATTTTTCCATATATTCAACATACTATACTGTGACTTTTTTCATAATATTTTCAACACACTATTTTATGGTTTTAAATATTTTTCAACATGGAAAACTATGACCTTTTGCGATAATGCAAAAAAAAATTGACATAATATATAATGACCTGTTTGAACATTCTTTACTGTGACTGTATTATAATAGGCTCATTATGGGCCTTCTCTTTTAACCAATCACATTTCACCACAATTTCCAGCAGCCAATCATCGTGCTACAGTCAAACTTTAAAATCGTTCTCCTCTCTCCTGCAGTCAGCTGTGATTTCAGGTGGTTTATGCTGCGGCCCGCCTCCCCACCTCCTTTATCATGTCCAGTGCCCAGGAGAGCTGATTCAAAGACCTCATCACACCTCCCCTCAATCCCCTCTCCTCATCAAATCCAGATTTTCAGCATCACCACCAGTGTTTGGACCCGGGGGGCCTAGGCCTATTAACATTTATATAATATGCCGCTTGTGTCAATACATGTTCTTTAAGCAAAAAATGAGTCCCTCTGGATTGAAATACTGTCTACTTTGCAGATGGTAGCAATTTTGGGCTTTCACAAAGTTTAAACACATTTCTGTTAGGCACACTGGGCTGAATTAGTTCCTTTCCAGACACATAGACTGAGAAATTACCTTTTGATTTATAATTTTTCTTTGATTTCAATACCTTCAAACCTTTTCATTGTCATAGAATTGTTGGATATGAAACAATTATTATGAGATGCAGTATGGTCTGTGTAGAGCTGCCATTTAGACGTTTTACTTGAATTTGTAACTCCCAAACACAGACACAAATATTTGGATATACTGTACCTGGGCCTATAAAGGCCGGACAAGTCCAATTTATCCACTATCAACTATTAAGAAACAACACAAACATTAGATCACAAAATGCTGAAGAAATAAAGGAAACCAAATTCAAGATAAAGAGGAAGCAGCAGTATCTCAGTGACTCATTTTCCCCTTCCTTTTCAAAGACAGTACCCAAAAAAACTAATGATTTATGATTGATAAATAGAGACATTCAGAATTTTCGTTAATGGTGCATGTTCTTTTGATGATTCAGACGATTTTGTCATTTAAAGTGATTAGAAGTTGAACAACTGGACTGTGCCTTGAGTAAAAAGCAACCTTTTTCAAAGCACTTTTTTAAAAGCAGGGTACTTTGGGGACCATCATTTTCTCTTTTCTTACTTTCTTTTTTAAAATCTCTTTGAACTCATGTTCCTACCAAACCACACTCCTTTTGAGTTGAATTAGAACTGACTAAAATGATTCTCATCTCATAATGCTTTTAAACAGTCGCATGCATACAAAGCACGCAAACAGCTCTCAGACTGACGAAGCATACATGCACTCTACATTCTACTGTCAACATCTTATAACTTTCTGAAGTTACATACTGCATGCAATACATGCAATATTCACATTCAATTTGCTCGAAACACGCATATCAGCACTTATCCTACCAAGCTGCAATACACTAATTAATTAATTAGTTAAACACATTGATCATAAAGCATAATGGAATTGGTTTAATTGGCAGAGAGAGATATTTGAAAGGTGTGTATTTGCACATACAGTTATATACATAGATGCAAAGGATGTTACGCTACATAAGTTTCAAGTGACAAGGAGACACGTGGATGCAACTGGATTTTGTCAACACTGATATTCCCGTGTCGCCTGTGTGTGAGTGTGCATGTCTGGTAATTGGTTCAGGCGTCTGCAAGAACATGTTTAAACAAAAATAATGGGGACATGTAATGTGGGAGGCTTCCATGAACAGAATCAAACACACACACAAATTATTCATGCACTTTCATATTGTGCAACCTGTGCGTGTCTTCTGTCTGTGTGGAAATTGTACTTGTCGCTCTCAATCTCCTTCTCTAACTATAGCGAATCAATAATAAAGGAAGCACTCACTGCTTGACACACACACACACACACACACACACACACACACACACACACACACACTCTGTTGTGGTTTTCCCAGAATGCCTTTTCCCCAATTTGCATCATCGTCTTCCTGACATCTCCGGGTTCTTTGTTTGAGGTCTTTCTTCTGACCTCTTTCTCTTCATCTGACTTGTACATTACTTTACTATGTATACACTCATTATACTTCTTGGGAAGATGGGTGTCCAGGGTAAAAATATCCATACTTCAGAGTTTTACAAACAGAGTGGTGCGGTGATGACATATGTTTGTAGGCCGGCCCAGAAGTTAGCATAGCAAGGGCTCACTTGACAAAAAGCAATGAAAATGTAAGTAAATACAACTTTATGATACTTACATGTTTTGTTCAGCAGGATAATCTCAACATGTTTACACCACTTTATGTTTTTGAAGCATAAATGCAATCACCAGTAAAAAGCTGACTTTAGGCTATAAAGGAACTACATCAAGGTCGAATGGCTGTGTATCACCACGTTAAGCCAAAGGCGGACTTGTGTCCGTTAGTAGTCTCATTTAGTCACTTGTTAGTAACCGCTGTTTTTATATAGAATCTTCTGACTGCAGTTTGTTTTCACTGACAAATGTTATGTTGTAGAACAAAATATAAAAATGTCCAAAGCTTGTGTTAACCTTATACCTTATTTTAGGAATCTAACCAAAAACACACCCAATAAATGTTGACTTCGAAACGACAACCGGAAGCAAAGTTATTTCTGGGTTTTTTGGACTCATTCCTGCACCACTCTATAAGGCAAAGGACCTACGTTTTTAAACTACTGCGGGGCATTGAATAAGCATAATTCCCATTATGCCTGGTGCAAACTAGAGGCTCAATGTCTTATTTTGTCTTCCTTGTCCTTCTCTTCTCCTCTCCCCAAATATGCACTGACATTTGCAGCTTTCATATAAATCAGCTTTACATTTTTATATGTCTTTGAATGCTTTGCATTAAATCCCTAATTTTGTAACACACTCCGTTCATCTGTTTTTCTCACCTATTTCCTTCCTTGAATGCCAATGTGTACTCACCATTTATTTTCCTGACACTCTCAAAGGTCTGCGAGTGGGATGGTTGTTAATCATTGCATATGATTAAGAGAATTACATGATTTTGATGATTGACATCTCTTTTTAACCGTTAGAGCCAATGGAATCGAAGGGAGGTTCCACATACACACACAAGCTGTGTCCCAATTCAGAGGCTGCGTCCTCCTGAGGACCCAGCCTACTCAGTCCTCCGCGGACTGCGAAATGAGACGGTCTACGGAGCATTTCCTGGTACGTCACCGGCAGTTACTGCCCCCTACCTTTTGCAGCCCCCGTCGCCTAGCAACCAGCTGCAGTCACAAGTGCCGGTAATAATTTCTGACATTAGGCAAAATATTTTCAAACTGTTTGAAAACAGTTCAATGTGGAGTCAGAGATAGTTCCTTTTTTTTGAGTTGCTGTTTCAGTTAATTTCCCGGTGGCGCAACAGGCGCACCATCTATTTCAGATTAATGGAAGACCATTTCCAGGTAATGATAATATCTATTATCATATGATAATTTATATTATACAAAATATATATGTACTGTATTTTTAGCTAACAGTAATTTTGATATTAGCCTATAATACAATGATTATAGCTTGTGTATGTATATAAACATGTCTATAGAGATATATGTATACACAAACACAGAATATATGTATGTACTGTATTTTTAGCTAACAGTAATGTTATTAGTATATAATACTGATACAAATTTAATTTCAGGTTGAGTATACTGTAGCTTGAGTGTATATGTATAGGCCTATATATATGTATTGATGTATACACACATAAATATATATATAAACATGTCAGTAGAGATATATTTATACACATAAACACAGAAAGAAAATATGCTCTTCACTTATTTAACCCTTTTTTCTCAACCAGCGAAGGCGCCTGTACTGCAGGATCAACTTGTTCGTTTTGGCAGCTGTTTTTGATTTAGTCTTAGTCTTTAGACGAAAATGGTTATTAGTTTTAGTCACATTTTAGTCATTTCTATCCTTCATAGTTTTAATCTAGTTTTAGTCGACGAAAACTCAAAACGTTTTAGTCTACGAAAAATCAAAACGTGTTAGTCTACTTTTAGTCGATGAAAAATTCCATTTTAGTCAACCTTTAGTCAAAATGTTTTCTCTCTTTAAACTAATTCAGTTAGGCAAATACAGGTTTCTGACATTGGAATCAAGGTGACAGCATCAAGTGTTGAAATTCGTAAAGCAACATTTCACTCTCTTAACACTTTACTTGTGTAATATATAGGGATGGGTATCGTTAAGGTTTTCTACGGTACTACTAGTCTTATCGATACTGCTTATCGATCCGGTACTTTACTTTTTGTTATTTTTTAAAGGGAAAAACTAACAAATTGTAAACCGAATTAATTGCTTTATTTAAATGTGAAATAAATGAAATATATATAACTATGTTAAAATATTGTACTGTACTTGAGTAAAATGTTGAGGTACTTGTACTTTACTGGAGTATTTAAATGTTTTGCTAGTGTGTACTTCTACTACTGATTTCACAATATTTAGCTGTAATATTTTACAATAAATTACTGTTTTACCACTTTACAGTCTTTACCTGTAATGTTCACAATATAATACTGTAATTTTGAATTTCACAGTTGAATCAATACATTCATAGTTAATTACTGTGAATGTACAGGATACATTATTACCAGGATTTCACAGCATGTTACCGTATTATTTCATAGTAAAATACTGTATTCAGACCATCCTCTGTGATAACACAACAAATTAAGTGATTTTCTTGCTTTTATCGCTCTTGCTTGGCTTTAAATACTAATTTCTTTCTTTGGTGCAGGTTTTATTTAAATTGAAAGGGACACCGCTGCATGTGCCTTAAAATAAACGATGCAACATGTAAATCTATGTAAAATTGAAATTGTTGTCTTGGCTTATTGTTTTCAGGTGCTTCCTGGGCATTAATCCTGAGGCGGGCTCGAAAGCCAAAAAGAGGCATTGCAATTTTAGCCCCCATGTCAGCACATTCTTTAGAAAAACTGTTGACTTTGAGTGGATGTCTGTGTAGACAAGTGCTCCCCTCCTTGTTTTATTTTCTGTCTCCCTGCTGCCCAGGTGTACCTGGTCTGCCCCTGGCTCCGCCTCTGCCCAGGTGCACCTGGTCTGCCCCTGGCTCCGCCTCTGCCCAGGTATTTCAAATTCCACTCAGCCGTGGATATATAAAGAGAAGCTGGAGGAGAAGGATGTCTCGCCTATCCTAACGCCGGGAGACACTCTCCTTAGAATACCTCTTTGCCATTCTGAGCTAGGCCATATTTTTGCAGATGTCTTTATGTTTAGCCTGGAGGACCTGGTAGTCCAGTTTTCGCGGCTTTATTTTGTTTCCCATAGGGTTTATAATTGATTTCTGGTCGGGGGGGGCTCTGGGTCCTACGGCCCGTGGTGTGGCTGGCTCGGGTTCCCTCCTTCTGTTTGTTCCTTTTGGCCAGTCCTCCAGACCTCTTTTTGTTTCCCGTTACGCTTGTGTGAGCAAACGGCTGATTATCAATAAATGCTCGTTACCAAGTACCGGTTATTGCGTGTATTCTTTCATGTTGCAGGTCTCAACACGAGCCACTACCGCGGAGTAGAGGTTGGGGCCGTAACATGTCCAAGACACTGTGAAATGTACTTTGCACTTCAATGGAGTAATACAAAGTTAAAATGGGCATTTTCTTTGTTTTTCTTTGTTGATTGAGCTGATTGAATTGTGTAGTTATGGTAAAATCCCAGTTAACTAGTCAAATTTACAATATATTATCGTATTATTTACATTTGTATATTTACAGTAAATTACTGGCTACTGTGTTGCATTACTTCTACAGTAGTAGTGTGAAAATACAGGTAATTACTGTAATTTATATACAGCAAGGTACCATAATACCACAGCTCTGTACTGCTACATCACAGTAATTCCATGGGCATGGCAACTGTAAAGTCACAGTATTTAGTTGTACTTTCACTCTAATTTACTGTAAAATATCTACAGCAAATTACTGTAAAATAATTACAGTCAATTATTGTGAAATATTTACAGTAAATTACTGTGAAATCCATGCAACTAGTAGCCAGTAATTTACTGTAATTTTACAGCCAAACATTTTACAGTGTACAGTTCATAGGTAAATGGTGTACTTCTACTCCACTCAGTGGTTGCGCTAGACTTTTTCGTTGTCCGTCATTTTGACGGATCGTAAAATGTCCGTCATAATCCATTATTATCCGTCATTTTATTTTGTATTTAGTCATTTAATAATATTAGCTGCTAATTGTAGCCACCAAAGTATCGCAGCTTCAGGTGTTGGCTATGCGTCACTCTCACTCCTTATTTGGTAACGTGTATATGTGTGGTAATGTGTGAAAAAAAGATGCGTGCGGTCACTTTTCATGTCAACACGAATATGAATGATTTATTTTTTCCTGCACTGACAGCACAGCAGAGGGGGGCAGAGGCTGCTAAAACACCGCGACCATTATGCCAGGCAAATATGAACAATGCCATTGTTTGAAATGAGACAATTACAATTAAAATATGAACAAAAACATTTACAAGAACAACTTAATTGACCTGCTGTAGCCTAGCCTGAACTCAGACCTTCCTCCTGGGCCGCATGTATTTAAACTGGGTGCTCGCTTGTGCGTAGTCAAATGCATCAAGGGAGATTGCTGCAGAGGCAATTGTCATTAAGCGTTGGGTCTTTGCCTCGGACAGACGACTTCTCATGGCCGTTTTGATGTTGTTCTGAAGGCTGAACCCGCGCTCTGCTGCTACACTGGATACTGGAATTACCAGCGCCACTTCAGCCAACGTTTTGTAGTCGGGAAACATTTCTCCCAGGGAAGTGATCAGAAGTCGGCAAGACTCTCTGAACGAGGGATTTCCCGATCCTGCAAGCACTCGCTTCACTGGGAGGAAATCTTGCAGCATGCGCTCCTTCTGCACTAGTGGCGCAGCTGCATCCCTTTGTGACCCGTAGTGGTCACAGACGCGCTCCAAGGCCTCCAGTCCGTAGCTCTTTAACGCGCTGTCAGCACCCGGATAGCGAGATGCATTGATCAAGGTGTCGAGATCAGCAATGATGCCTACATGCTCCGAAGGAAATCTTTTTTGATGAATTTAGTAACCTCCGCGATGTAGTCTGTGCGCACACGTGAAAAGGTCTGAGCGTCTGCCTGGGTGAGCGTGATGCCACAGAACTTTCCGTCTTGTAAAGCCTCGTTAAATGTGGTCTCCGCCTCACCTGGCCCATTCATCAAGTCCTCGAGGCTGGCAAGGGTCATGTTCACAACGGGCTGGATGGAGGAAATGTTGACATCTTCTTTTTGGAATGTGAGGTTCATGCGGTTCACCACGGCCAAGACGTCAGTCAGCAGGTGAGTCAAGGCAGGGAACATTAGCGTTTGGAGGCACTTTCTAATCCCCTTAGCGACCGGACAGTCTTTGTCAGCTTCCTCCTCCTGCAACTCCAACACCAGAGCAACCCAGTTGGCACGTATGCCCTTAACTGCCCTCTCAAGCGACAGCCAGCGTGTAGCTGATGGTTGTTTTAGGCTCAGCAGGTCGTGTTCCTCCATTTCGTTTTGGAGTTCATTTAGTCGGTGTGTTCGAATGGGGGAATTCTTGTAGTAAGTGTACATGTTATTAATTGTCGTAACATATGCACTTATTTCACGCACAGCCTTGGAGGCATTGCGCGCAGCCAGTGCCGTTCTGTGCGCACCACAGTGAATGTTTACGAGGTAGGGACAGTCATTCAGCCGCATCTTTTGTGCAACTCCGGCCTTTCGACCCACCATCACATTCGCTCCATGACTTCCCAGACTGACGACCCATAGCTACACCACGGCCCGATAGCACATCTTTTATTTTCGTTGTGATGCATTCTGCAGTGCCAGAGGGTATTACATAGTTGCCAATAAACACGATTTCAGGCTCCCCTTTATGCTGAAGTGTCAGGTATGTGATCAGCATTTTCTCAACCGTGATATTAGTCGTCTCATCTACTATTACCCCGACGTATTTACTGTTGGCGATGCGGTCATCGATAGTGCTGGTTATGGTCATTGCTATCGCTTCCTCCATCTGATTGACTGTCGCATGGTGGGTGTACGTGTGCGCACTGTTGAGGTCTGGACATCCAGCAGATTGTAATAGCTGTATTAGGTTGGGATATAGGTGGCTCGGGGTGTTTGTGTTTGCCATATGCAACACAACCTTCAATTGTGTTTTTAAGGCCTCGTTACAGGCAACCTGCGATTTCTCTACATGCTTTACCATTGCCACACTCTGGTTGACCACCCTTGAAGCTTCGATGTGGCTATGGCTACGTTTGTGATCATTCAGCGCAGATTTCTGCATCGTCGTGCACCCTCGGACAAATCCGTTACTCATCTTGGCTTTTCTACAGATGTCACAGAACATTTTGCCATCTTCCCTCCTCAGCCACTTAAACTCTTGCTCCCACTGAGCCCGATACTCCCGCTTGAACTCCTTGCCACTTGCTTGCCCCTCTGCCGCTTGCTGAACGTTGTCAGTTTCAGTCTTACTGACTTGTCCTTCATCCTCCACTGCATCAACCCCTCTTTTTTCACCTCGTTTATCCACACCATCATTACTGGGCTTATTAAAAAAGCTTCGGACACTCAGCTGCCGTGACATTTTGCGATCGCTAAAGCCGGTTAAACAACGAGGCAGGGACGGCACCGAGCAACGGCGGAGCATAGCAACGGCTTAGCAACCCCATTGTTTTGTTATGACAACAACATAGGGCTGCACATAACTGGTGTGCAGGTGCGCATGCGCACCCGCCGCCAAAAAAGAGCACCGGATCATTTGAAAAAAGGCACATTTGCGCACCAACATTGAGAGAGAGAGAGAGAAAAGAGAGAGAGAAATAATATATATAATGAGATATAATGTACATGGACATTTTTGGCGCTGTTCCGAGTTGTGTTCTAATCTGTCAAAATGACGGACTGCTTTCAGATTTTTCCGTCATTGTTAGAAAAAATCCGTCATTGACGGAAAATATTCGGTTAACGCGACCTCTGACTCCACTACATGTATTTAATACCTTTAGTTACTTTACAGATGTGGATGAATGATGTGAAATATAATCAAGTGTTAAATCAGACTTTAGTTCCACCTGGAGTAAATTCACAAGCTACCCTGCAGTATACAAAGTCATTCAAACTAGCTGCACCTTCACCAGCTTTGAGAACACTTTCATGATCAATCATTATAAAACATATCATATATATTATTCTGAAATGGACCAATCTGCACAATGACTGCACAATGAATGTCGCTACTTTCACTATATTTTGATGATCATACTTTTACTTGAGGAACTCTTCCTACACTATGGTATTTTTTTACTTAACTACAAGATCTGAGTACTTCTCCCACCTCTGCACACCTGATGTGATAACGTTACTCGTAATTGGGGCAACAGAGCTACGAGAAAATGGTGCATTTCTCCGACTGAATATGACGCATTTTGGCCAGGTGTTTGGACAGACTACTCTACTCGTGTCAACGCACTAACGCGAAAGCACTCACGGCAAACGAGCTTTGTCCACATCGAGCCTTGTAGAGTGTCTCTATACTTCTGAACGCTCCGTCCCCGGCAGATCTCTGTGTGCCGCTGCAGCGTCTGTGAGGCCCCGCCCCCCGCACACAGAGAGACACGGGCCGTTTCTCAATCGCGAGGATTTTGGCTTCCAAGCCAATATTTCAAGGATGCTACGTCATCGAGTGCCGCCGAAGGACTGTTCCAATCTCCAGCATATTTGGAATTCCACCGAGGCCGCGTCCTTGGTTTGGGGGAAAATTCGAGGCTGCACATGGGTAGACTTCGTGTCCTTAAAATTCCCACAATGCTTTGCGCACGGACCAATTTCAAAAACCCTTGCGGAGAATGGCTGAACCGACGCAGCACACATTTAAATGTAAGTATGCAGTGGCGTAGAACATGTGTTGGTAAATATGTTACTTTGTTACATTTGTTTGTTATCACCAAAAATGTGTTCCGTGAAAGTAAAGCAAGTTCATAATTAGATAGACATCGTGAGGTATTTATTTTCGGTACAGTTTATGTTGAAACCGTTAAGAGAGAGTGGCACACTTGTTAGCCTGTTCCATTCTTCTTCGTTTTCCGAAGCCGTGGCTTGGAAGCATACTTGCTTCGTTTCTGAAGGAAGTGACTTGGAAGTACGCGACTACCAAGCCAGCATCCTCGCGATTGAGAAACGGCCAGGGAGATCGCTCTTCTGGAGTGAAGAGAGCGGAAATAATGATATTGCAAGTTAGAAAAGTAAGATGTATTTTGACAAACAAGACGGACAATCGGGGGAAAATATCCTGCATTTTGAATGTCCGATAGTCCACCATTAACACCTTAGTCCCGTCTCGTCTCGTCAACGAAAACTAAATATACATTTCGTCAAATTTTCGTTATCAAGAATCTATTTTTAGCTCGTCATCGTCTCGTCTTAGTCATGTAAAAAAGGTTGTTGACGAACACTTTTTTGCGCTGCTATGGACAATCTTGCACTAATGTGCATCCCCAAAGATATTGAAGTGACTGACTGTTATTTTGTATATATTAATTGTTGTGTTTTTATCTTAATGTGTGCATATGTGTAAATGTGTCTGTTGATTGTGAATAGGATATACATATTTGTATACATATTTGTATATTTGTATAAGTGTATTTTTGTATTCGGGATTGTTGGAAACGTTATTTTGATCTCTCTGTCTGTACACACCAACTGAAAGATTGACATTAAAGTTGACTTTGACTTTGGATATGAGTAATTATTTCTTTGAGTACATATGTTTGACTTAATGGAATTTAGTATTACAATTAAATTACTGGAAAACAGAATCACACACAGGTATTGAGGTGCCTGAATGTGGATACTATTAGCATATTCGTTTTTGTCGCGTCCAGGAGAGAGAGTTTTAAAATAAGGAGATCAATGAGTCTCGACTATAGGTTTCAAATGATGGTACTTTAATCAAAATAAGGCACGGTAATGTCACAAGCAGGCGGCAGTTGGGGAGGACACAGCTGTTGTCCTCCGAAGGGTAGGTGAAAAAGAGGCAGGGCACATCACGTTCAACTCTTATATAATCAGTTCTCGCTCCTCCCCCGCTGCCAGCTGGCTTTGTTGCTGTTCACTTCCTCTTGTTTCTTCAATGTCCGACATCACACTAAACAGAGGATCTTTGCTTTGTACATTCAACTCATGACTAAACACGCCTTTTCTCTACACATTCTCCTGCATCACTTTTTCATCTTATTTCAACGGCTGGTAATGTTTACATTTGGTCAAACATTGAGTTCAAGTTACCGTCAGTATTTCAGAGATAACTTCCAGGATAGTTTTTCAAAATAAACTTGTATTCATGTTTGGCCGGAAGTCTTTTCAAAATAAAAGCTTAACATACATTGTGCGCGAAAACTTGTTTTCTCAGTAAAAATCAACATTTAAACTGATGGCATGTCTAAACTAAATTATGCCATTAAAACATTGATTAAATTACTAACAATACTAACACAATAAATAGAAGATTATTTTGCTGCACAAATGTTTAATTACTGTAGCATCTTTAATACTTTCACCTCCACTTCCTGAAGCTAAACCTGGAAGAAAAAAACTCTTAAATCCATCAGTAGCCACCATCTGCAGCAGTGAATTAAAGATGCCTGCAAAGCTTACGATCCATATGCTGTATTGTTTGGCCCGCTGTACTACACTGTGTTTGATGATGATATGCTTTGTTGGATACAAATTAACATTACATTGTGTATGCCAAAATACATTTACATAGTAGCTTACAGCATTGCAGATTTCTCAAATGGCTTCATGTAAATGCAAAAAGCAAAGAGTACTACGGAGTACCACATTTGTTATGTTAGGAATATTTAGTCAAATAATGATGCTATAATAAGTTGAATTTAATAAATAAAAAATAGAACATTTAATATTCCTATATTGCCTTGAATCATCAAATGCTACAACAAATATTCACAACAACTTTTGTTCAGTGTAACCAGGAATCGATTTACGGCTAAAACAAGCGGGGGGTTACGTATTGTAACCCTAGTTCTATAAGCACAGGCGGAGCCCTCTACTGGACTATATGGGTACTACTCTCATCAAATGATACGCGAGCGTTCACACACTGAAGTTGTATAAACGTAGCCGGCCAATCAGGGCGAGCCTACCTGAATGTGCGCGCATGCTCACAGTATATAAGGCAGCTACTCCTCCTGACTGTCATCCTACACCCTCTTCAGCGAGCGGCATAGGAAAGACATGGCCCCTAGGTAGAGGGCTCCGCCTGTGCTTATAGAACTAGGGTTACAATACGTAACCCCCGTTCCATCTCACACAGGCTCCGCCCTCTACTGGACTCTATGGGTACAGTGGGTGGAGCCCCGATGAATAAACGCCCTGTCGCCCCACACATCGACCCACCACACTGTAATATTGTAATCCTGTTAGTAATCCCCAGTTTTGTAAATTAACAGTTGTATCCCGATTACATAATCATCATATGTAATCCGTTAGTCCCCAAACCTGACCATAACCTTCTTTGGGTTTTTACCGTAGGCTTTATTCATACATAAATTGAACCATATAATTGGTTCAGCATTCAAACCATTGTAAAACGTAAAACCTCTGTAAATGGTTTGTTTAACCCTGTAAAGGCCAAATATAGAATTTGTTTTTTGACCTTTCAGATGTTGTTGGAGGGAGCCTCTGGAGCAGAAATGAAAGAGTTTTCCAATTGTTTACGTTTTGGTACGTTTTTAGGGACATTTTGTAATATCGCAACGTTGGCCTTAGGTGGAAGCAGCATTTCTGTATTTCTACTAACATTGTCTGCATAAATATATTGAACAACTAAGGGTTAATTTGCAGGATTGATTGCTTACTTAGCTCCATATCAGCATGAATAATAATCCCACATCAGTCATATTTGTTATGAATAGTCATTTATTAAATAATAATACAATGGTAGTCCCAAAAACAGTTCCTGTCGTCGGAAAAGCAGAGACGGACGTCACACTTGGTGCATTGTGTGTTTGTGTACCCTTTACTGCACAGCAAACACGTACTCTGTAAGAGTACATTTAACACCAGTCTCGGTGTGTATATAGGTCCAAGAGTTTGGTGTTCTCTGAACACTGTCAAAAGAGTAAAATATAAACTCCAAATAAAGAGTTAGATTTGAACACTTTGGGAGTCAAAATATACTCTATAACTGGTACTTTTTTGACACTGTTTGAGTGCTTTGCAACACGTGCAGTGTAAACCTGGAACCCTCAGAGAGTTAAAAATGTACTCTTAGTCAGTCTTTTAGTGCAGAGCTGATTATTCAACACTAAAATGTACTCCATGGTCATTGTTCACACTGTTTCAGTGCTGTTTAGCTGATGTACACCAAACAAACAAGTTTGGGGTGAATCATTAACAATTCAGGAAATAAAGTACACATCAGATTCTTGAAAAAATGCGTTTATTTAAAAAAATGTAAATAAAAAATGTGATCTCTTTCGACTCCATTTCGAGCGATAGAACTAATAACAAAGAATTACTAACAGAGCACTTACATACTAATAAAGGACTGGCTTATCTATAAGCCAGTTGAGTAGCACTTGAAATGTTGTGGCTATATGAAACCTGATGTACTTATATGATTCTGTTTTCTTCAAGGTTGTATCTTCCTGGTCGAATGTACGTCGCTTTGGATAAAAGATGTAATGTAATTTTGATGTGTTTTAAATATAACATCTAATCAGTAGCAACATCAATCAGTCATAGGTGGACATGTGTGTACATTTGCTCATTAGGCCTCTTTAGCCTGGGGGAACACTTTAGAGGTCATCATTCCAAAATCCTGTTACAACAAATGGACAATGTGGAATACCATACACTAGTGCTACACTAGTGTTAACAAGTAAACTGACAAAAATAGTGTTTTGAAAGACTAACAATCACCGAGCAGGATGACCAACATCTAAAAGTGTACATGGCAACCAGTTTACATCAATGTTGTAGATGGTGGTCTGGTACATGCCGTTTAAGGCCGTTTAAGGCCTGGTCATAGGAGATCCCAAACACATAATGTGCTTTAAAAAGTTCATCAAAACTGACAGGGAAGACTTGTCCTTGCAGGGAAGGAGCTCACCATCCAACGCAATGTAGTACTCATGGAGCTGTTTCTTGTGGTCCCAACTGCTAGGATGTAGGGTTGCCTCCACTGGACCAGAGTACTCCTGAAGGCTGGAGATGACTGTAAGATAACAATAAACACAAATATAACTACACTGTACATCATATTTTGTTGGATGGGTCACTGACAAAAACCTTTGATAGCAAATCAGATCAGCTCGGCCATTACCATGCACAGAAGTCAAATGCAACATACACATTAATGCAGCAGTAATATACAACCTATAAGCATCCCAAACATACTAAAACACTGACAGGACGCTGATGTTGGCTTCCGATTCAGAGCTTCCGATTCGGCAGTTAAGGGGAAAGTTAAGGGAAATGTAATGCATCTTTTACAGCGCTGTGCGAACAATCCTCCGAGTTTGAACCTCTTAAATCGCTGCATAGCCGATTTATTTGGACTAGATTATCCCAGAGAGTTTAAAGATTCTTTATAACCCAGTTTGAGATTTGTGAAACCTTTATTCTATTTTCACAAATAGATTTCAGTGCTTTTTTCGCATCCTGACCACATTAGACCAGGTCCTGATCTAAAACCACTATACCTGCACTCATCAAATCTGGACTGGATTATCCCAGAGAGTCTAAAGATTCTTTATAACACAGTTTGAGATTTGTGAAACCTTAATTCTATTTGTGAAAATACAAAAAGGGAGATTTCACTGCTTTTAAAAAAAATCTAGACCACATTAGACCAGGTCCTGATCTAAAACCATTAGACCTACACTCGTTAAATCTGGACTGGACTATCCCACAGAGTCCAAACATTCTTTATAACACAGTTTGACATTTGTGAAACCTTTATTTTATTTGTGAAAATACAAAAAAGGAAGATTTTGCAGCTTGTTTTACATGTAGACCACATTAGACCAGGTCCTGATCTAAAACCACTGTACCTAGATTAATCAAATCTGGACTGGATTATCCCAGAGACTCTAAAGATTCTTGATAACACAGTTTGAGATTTGTGAAACCTTTATTCTATTTATGAAAATACAAAAAGGGAGATTTCACTGCATTTTTTTTTATCTAGACCACATTAGACCAGGTCCTGATCTAAAACCACTATACCTACAGATGAAGCACTTCATTTCGGACTCCAGTTTACCTGTTCCTGCCTACGACCTGCCTACGCCCAGTTTGGAGGAAGGTCAAGCCCTCCCACTATTTTCCAAGAGGGCGTTGCCAGATTTTCAATTTCAGGTTTTAACCAGGAGATGGACGCTTCATTCACAAATACAGAAATGATGTTGCTCTGTGTCGTACACCGTGTAGTGGACAGAAGAGCATTTGAACATATAGTCTTTATATATTAAATAATCATAATAATAATGTAAATGTTTACATTACATTAAACCATGCATTTTGTAATGTCTGCATTTAATTTAGAAGAAAAGTAGTGATAGAGTATAAATATCAAATAGCCTATTCCAAAAGATTAAACCATTTTCCCACTGCATGTGTGCATGATCCGTGGCACACTCATAACGCGCATGGCATGAGGGATTTTTGCTATTGGGACTCGGATTTGAGTCCAGCATGAACTCTTTTGTTATTTTCATGTCGATGGACACTGAATAATATTTTTGAATAGAGGATTCATAATATTGTTTGCCGAGAACAAAATTAACGATCAAGCAGCATTTTAAATTCTAAATATCCCTGCAAATATAGCAATGACATTTCTGCTTCTATCTTTGCAAAACGAGTAAACAGTCACATTTGATCTTGATAAGGGATCAATGTGTGTAGTCTTTAATATTAAACATGATCACTGGTAGATAGCCACAGAAGTCGTATCACAGTTTAATCTGAGCGGATCACTGTTTACCACAGCTCTCCACGCTGCGTTGGAGATGGGTGTGTAAACAACTCGGACAGACTGTATGTTTCACTAACAGACTGTATGAAAGTATAAACGGGTCTCAAATCAACTCGACATCATATTAATAACGATATATGATACAAATATAAGACTTACAACAACAACAAGCCACAGAAGTCGTATCACAAGTTATCCTGGGTGGAGCAGCTGAAGACTTCTCCACGCTGCTTTCAAACTGTGAGTAAACAACGTGTGCTTCACTTGTAGGCTGTCTGAAGGTATACACAGGTCTCAGATGGACTTCGTATCACATTAAGAATGATATTCAGTAATAAGTCTGGCAAAAATAAATGGTTTAAATGATTTATTCAAGCTTGCAATGTTTTGAACACACATCCCCAGTCACCTCATAGTGTCTTTTTGTAGTCCTCGCTGTACGCGTCCGCATATCGGCATCGCAACCACAACCTCACACACTGGTACTGAATGTGCATCAAAGTGTTCCTATGGAGCCAAATATACCAAAAGATGTATGTAAACGACAGAAGAAGCGATCGAAATGTGTATTTCCTGGTTATTTGACAAAGGCCACACCCCTGATACATCTGCCTACCGTTATAGAATATCAACAGTTCTTCGGGCCACTATTTGTTCGGCAAAATATTAACGTGTTTCGGTGAGTTGGTGTGTGTTAGTCGTATCTTGGCTCTCTGTTCGGTCAAATATTAAAGCTACATGTGCACGTGCGTTTCGGAGAGTTTGTGTGTGTGTTCCTGCCAGTAATTAGCCGTGTCTCGGCTCGCTGTACGGCTGAATATTGAAGCTAAATTAGCAACTACATGTTAGCAACTACATGTCCCACAATGCATTTCGTTCTGTGATTTGCGCACTGATGAGATTATTGTTATTTAATCTAATAAATTAATGGGATGTATGTAATTATAACACAGGGAAAGGTTACTGTTCACCCACAATAATAAATAAGATGTGCAATGGTTGTAATTGTTAGATAGTCATATTATAATTAAATAAATAATATTTATGCATGACAATATTTTTTCCTAAACTTCTGCTTTCAGAGGTAGTCAATTTATTACTAAAAAACAATAATAATCCACTGAATAGTCTATGGAAAATAAGTGCAAGCAAATAATCAACAATTAGAACCATTGTACAATTTCTTTTAAGTTTGGTTAAAACAAATAATAGTAGTTTATTCATTGATATATTTGGCATGCACGTAGACACAACAATGCTCTATGTGGATGCACACTAACCTTTCCCTGTTATTATTACATGCACCCCATGAATGTATTAGATTGAATATGCCTCATCAATCAAAGATGAACATTTCAAGTTGTTTATTTATTTAAATGAAGCACTGTTTAATGTTTAAGTCTTTATCATATGAATTCAGGGATAATATTGTAATTGTGAAAGCCAAGGCTTGTAGTTTATGGGCAACGTGACTGTTGTAATTGTGTGCATCTTATTCTTTGTCATGTTCTCAGTTCTTATTACTTTATTAAGGCCTGCTTCATAATGTACTGTACCTAAATGTGTGTTCTCTATTACAGACAGATTTTCAAAGATTTACGTTTTGCTGCAACTGGATGAAGTGGCCTTGTAAATTGTGCAGGTTTTCCAGTTACAATGAGAAGGCAACATGCACAGTTGCCTTCATAACTTTCTTTAATTACTT
Organism: Gobionotothen gibberifrons; assembly: GCA_943591055.1. NCBI lineage: Eukaryota > Metazoa > Chordata > Actinopteri > Perciformes > Nototheniidae > Gobionotothen > Gobionotothen gibberifrons. The sequence goes on along the minus strand of CALSBZ010046679.1, from coordinate 408,763 downwards.
TATGTAATTGTACATTTTAACATAACAATTTACAATTACCTTAATTTAACTAAAATAATTGCAATAAAGAATGATACATTTAATATAAACAAAAACAGCAAGAAAACGTAACTATTGCACTTTTACACTCTGAACTGTAGATTTTAGCTTCTATGTTTATAGCAGAAGCCTCTTAATTAGCTTTGTAGAGAAAAAGTACTTGTAGTACACTGAGCTCACTTTTATTTCTCCTTTTTGAAGGCTCATGGATCTTCAGTATCCTCTGGAAATGAAATATTAATTTGAGTTTATGCAGTTTATGCATGTATATCTGTTGTATACTGTATGTTTATACTTGAAAAATAAAAATATTTCAGCATCTGAAGTAACTTCAAGCCTTGATCTCCTTTTATATACATTTGGGTGATGTTAGAGAAAACACTAGTTTACTTAACATGAAAATGTAAAATGTGCTGTCCCACAGTCATTCAGAAGGCTCACAGGTCACATTCCGACCATTATTTAAAACAATACTGTAGGTGCACCGTCTACAGTGTGATTTGTTTTAATGTTCATTTCAGTATTTACTAGTGTCTTGAAAGAGTCCTCTCCTGCTGATGTTCAGAAAGCTCTCTATTTGTTTCGTACTGTTTGTGCTGCACCCTCTGTCCTATTTGTAAAATTAATAACATACATTTGATGTTATAATTTGTATGCATGTTGTATACTGTATGTTTATACTTGGAAAATAAACTGCCTGCCGTCAGATTTAATTTAAAAAAACAGGTCTGATTATCTTCAGTAGACTCGACTACTGCAATGGTGTCTTCACAGGTCTCACTGCTTTCACACCGTCTTGATTTGCATACTCTAGAGCAGGGGTGCCCAACCTTTTTTGAACCGAGAGCTACTTTTAAAGTTGCCAGTCTGCCGAGATCTACCAGTCGAAATAGAGAGGCGTAGCCATTAGTGACAGCCTACTACCAGGTAAATACACACTTCTACTTGTATAAAACTGACCTTTGTACGATTAATACTTCATAAAATACTGCAGATCCTTTATCTTACCTCTTTCTAACCTACACACATACAAGTATTTAACTGAAGTTACACAACAGTGTTGTTGATACAGAGTTGGAGTTTATTCACACGTCACATACTACAATGGGTAATGTTTTCAAGCAACATTGAACAGTGCTGCCACATATGACACAGGAAAAAAAGACTGAACCCTTTCTTTGCCATTATATAAAAATAGTGTTGCTACAAAAGTATAAATTAGGCTTACTAATAAGACAACTCAGACCTGAAGCTACACAGGAATCTGCTGCCAAAGTGCAATAAAAAAGACAAAATTAATAGAATCAAACCCTTTTTGTTGCATTTTAGTATAAAAAGAAATGCCTTTAAAATAGGATGCAAGCAACACTAGTTTCTTATCCTCAATTGATAATAGACTATAATCAATTTAAGTTTGCATTCTTACCATTTTGTACAATAATTATAATGAATAAGTTCAAACAAACTAACACTTACAGCTGATTAATAACGGTATCTAACTTGAGTTTTTATTATATCAAAAACCTGTTGAAATACTACTGTTATTTTTACTGTCCCCAAAAAGCGCGTCGGCAGCCTCCAGGAATGCTTCCTTCACAACTTCGCCGTCTTTGAAAGACTTCATGTGTTTCGCAAGAACGTGACTGACTCGATAAGATGCTATGGTAGCAGCCTTGCTCTTGTTGTTGGGCCGGGTGAAAATGGACTGCTGTGCATTTATCTGTCCTTTCAGGTCCCTCACCTTTTGGGAGCGTAGGGCAGAATTAGGAGGGAATCCGTCTCGGAGCGTTTGTGCATTGTTTTGAAATGCCGCTCCTAAATTACCCTTCTTCGGTAAAGCCACGCTCGCATTGCAGATGAGACAGATGGACTTTGAATTGGAATCGATAATCATCCTCCCACTCGGAGTGAATATTATATATTTTGGGCTTTTTTGTTGTTTTGCATCTGCCATAATTGCGGTCTTGTGTGTGTGCGGACTGTCACTCCTGGCCTGTTACACGGACAACGTCAGCTAACTGTGCCCACTGCCCACTAGCCACACCCCGACACATGGGGTCCCGCCGGCCAGTCACAAAGCTTTGATGCGTTCAAGTGCATTATTCTGGCACAGGAATATTATGTTATAGGACATTAACGATACAACAGAATATTGTTGTTCTATTTTTAGACACATCTCGCGATCGACTGGGAATCTCCCAGCGATCGACCGGTCGATCGCGATCGACTGGTTGGGCACCCCTGCTGTAGAGGGTACTCAACTCGATGGGATTCAAATCCGGAGATTCGGGTGGAGTTTTAACCCAGTGTATTCCCTCAGCCGCAATTCAGGGGGGGAGGGGGGAGAGAGCTGTGGTTGATAGGCCATTAGTTGTGTAAATACACAGCTGAGAGCTGCCGTTTCATTCAGACTATTGTAAATCGCTTAAAAATAAAAGCTTCAGCTAAATGTAATGTAGTCGGCCAGAACCAGCCATTTCCTCTTGCAGAAAGGAGACAATCTCCTCAAAGTCCGCTTCTCAAGTCACTTACGGTATGAAACTACAGAACCAGCCATTTCCTCCTGCAGAAAGGAGACAATCTCCTCAAAGTCCGCTTCTCAAGTCACTTACAGTATGATCTTATCATTCATCTCATATTTATTATTATAAACGTTAGTCCTTAACATCTATCACTGTGTATATCACCATTCTTTAATTAAATGTTTGATTAGTGCATGCAGATAAGTACAGTACAGTAAAACACGTACACAGATACATTACGTTGGCCTACGTTGGCCTCCGTTGTTTACAGACGTAGGGACAACATCCGGTATTTCCAGTATTTTTAAAGTATGAATTACAGCCGTAAAAATGCAATAAATGAAAAGTTATGAAAGAGAATATGAGGAGAAGAGGCGTGTGGATGTAAGCAATGAATGTAACATGTCGAAATCCTCTGTTTTACGCGATGTCAGCTGCGGATGAGCACAGCTGGCTCTCTCTCCTTCCTGCGCTGCAGCCCACCAAGACAACACCGGCAACACCGGCTATTGTCTCTTCTTCATTTTCTGTTTGTAACATTACCGCATTACCATATTAATTAAAGTGACGTTTCATTCAGACTGTTTAAAAAACGGTAACAACGGACTATTTTTCTTAGCGGATGCATGTCAATTTAAATCATTACATACAACTATTTTTTAAATCAATAAAAACATTTTCTAAATCCATAAAAGCATTTCAATTAATATTGGGAGTCATGTCGTTACTTTGTTGAGAATTTGGCCATGTAATAAACGGGATAATTTGCAGCCACTTGTTCCTTATGGGGAAAATAACACCCTTCAAGCAGTTTGCTTTTCAGCCCAGCTGTATAGCCTACTGTTTTTCTCAGACGCGGAGGGATACTGACTTGTTGTGAAAAGTAACTTACAATTCTACCCGTGGTATACGCTCAGTATATCACGGCTAAGAACCAATCAGATTGCTTGATTTGACTTGTCCGTTTTATAAAGAATCTTTAGCCTCTCTGGGATAATCCAGTCCAGATTTGATGAGTCTAGGTATAGTGGTTTTAGATCAGGACCTGGTCTAATGTGGTGAAGATGCGAAAAAGAACTGAAATCTCCCTTTTTTAAATGTTCACAAATTGAATAAAGTTTTCACAAATCTCAAACTGGGTTATAAAGAATCTTTAGACTCTCTGGGATCATCTAGTTCTAGGTTCAAACACGGAGGATTGTTCGCTCAGCTCTGTAAATTAAATTTCCCTTAACTTTCCCCTTAACTGCCGAATCGGAAGCTCTGAATCGGAAGCCAACTTCAGCGTCGTAACACTGACAGGGACAATTTCACTGCACAATGAGTGCTTTTAGTTGATACTTAAAGTACATTTAGCTGATTATACTCGCATACTTTTACTTAAGTCAGGTTTTAAGAGCAGGCCTTTTACTTATAGTATTTTCACAGGGTGGTATTTGTACTTTTACTAAACTTAAATCATATGAAAACTTCCTCCACAACTGGAATTGGTCTATTGCACATGTACAGTACCAAATGTAGTGCGAAGTTAGACTTAAAGGAGCAGTAGGTACGTTTGAGAAACCGCCTCGAGTGCACAAAAATTCCAAAGTACACAACCGAAAAGAATCCGCTCCTTCCTTAAGACTTCATACAGAGCACCTCCTCCAACACACATGAACGTGCACAAGATCATGATAATGAATGTAAAACAAATGTATAACACAGTTATTGTCAGTGCTTATATTTTTGAAGCTAGCATGTTTGTTTTGTGAAAATGTATTACAAATGTTACGTCTAGCTGACCATGCTGCGCCGGTAACGTTACATATCAGCTCGGTGTGCTCCGTAAATAGTCGCCATAGTTGAAAAGCAACTCCGATATTGACTCTGGTTTGACTTCTCCTAGTTTCCACTTTCTTTTTCTTCATAATTTGCTCCATTACAGTTTTTCTTTTGCGACCGGTGGACGATGTTGAAGCAAACTCTGCCATGGTGAACGTGTCCTCCTGCAGCGGAGCTGAGCTCAGTAAGCTCAGTGAGCCGACTGAGCAACACTGAGCTCACGGGAAACACGGAATGACTGCACGAGTGTGTGTGTGTGTGTGTGTGTGTGTGTGTGTGTGTGTGTGTGTGTG
>CALSBZ010046679.1:362779-404075 GCA_943591055.1 Gobionotothen gibberifrons | reverse complement strand
GTGTGTGTGTGTGTGTGTGTGTGTGTGTGTGTGTGTGTGTGTGTGTGCACAAGATTGAAGGCTGACAGACAGGTCGGCCAACCAGTTAAAATAACTGGTCGGCCCGGCTAAAATAATTGGTCGTAGTTTTTACAGTATTACGGCTTCCACAGATGATGGATTTTTATGGATTTTTTTTCAAAGCACTTAGAATATGAATTGCTATCAGGATATTAAGAGCATTCCATGGAATATAACAAAAAGTGTATCTCGAGCCGGTTTCTCAAACTTACCTACCCCTCCTTTAACTGTTAACAGCATTATATCAGGCGGGGGGCGAGAGCTTCGAAATCATTCATTCTACATGAGCAGAGCTCTCAAGTCTCACGCATTTGGCTTGAGACACACGCATTTCACTCCATTCACACGCTCACACGCCACACCTTGTATTTCTCACGCAGAGATTTTCTTTCCAGGGTACCGCCCACCAAGTTGCGCCGCAATTTTGTAAACAAACTAGTACAGAATCACTGTAGCCACGCAAATGCGTCCATGATGTATTTTCGATCTTTCCAATCGAGACGAGATCTCTCTCTCCCCCGTCTGTGTGCGAGGGGGCGGGGCAGTTTACACACACGCAGCTGCTACATGCATGCAACACACGGCGGAGATGGCGGAGAAAACGCGCTCCGAGGTGTGGTTAAACTTTACCCGTCTCGAGGTGGACAATGCTTGTTGCCAAAAGTGCAATAAGAGTTTAGCATGTAAGGGCGGTAACACGAGCAATTTGTCTAAACATTTAGCAAAAGTGCTCCACATCCAGACGGAGAAATGCACCGGGTTCGACTGTCTTTCTAGCAGCTCTGTAGCCCCCCCATCCATGAGTAACGTTTCCACGTCAGGTATTATGTATGCTCGTGTAACGTCCGAGGTGTTAAGGCTTCAATGATACTTCTGTGTAACAAAAACTCAGGAACTTAGTACTTTTTGGAGCGTCCCAGATAGCGCCTCCGTTTATTTAAACTGCGTCACAACACGTTCTCCTCCAACACACACCAGGACAGACTGCGCATGCTCACAACACATGACCTCTCAACCCAATGCTTACATGCGTCCCCCCTTACTGAAAGAAATGTCCCCATTTCCACACACATGGTGAGAACACAACAAAACATTAAAACAAAATAAACAAAAAAAACAATACACATCCACAGCCCAAATAAAACATCAACTTGGTATGACATAACCTATTCCCCTGTCCTGCACAGTTGAAACATGGAAAAAACAATTATGCAGCATAGAATACACAGGAGAAAAGAAGCACACAAACATGTAAACACCAGTCACTCAGCCCATAACAAAGTCCATAAAGCGGACAGGAGGCCGCGCTAACCTCCCAGCCCGGGACACCGTCAGTGCGGCTAGTTCGAGCTCAGGGGAATCACCAGCTACAGAACCCGGCCCAAGATCACTGTCACTTTCCCCATCGGAAAACCACAAGCGTCCAGAGCTCTGTGGGGAGACTGCATCTTGCAACGGAAGAGGCTGAGCAAGGTTTAAGAGAGACCTTGATGGTCCCTCCAAGGGAAAGGCTACCGGCAGGTTGTATCGCCGTAGCCTGTCATAATGGACAGTTTGGAGAGAGGCTTCATCCCCAAACGGGCTACTTAGTTGGTACGTGACCCCCACTTCATCACCCCTATCCATTCGCCTCTGCACCAGATAAGGTCCCTTCCAGTGGGGAGCCAGCTTACGGCGGCTCTCAGTGGGATCACTTAACCACACCAAATCCCCGACTTCATATGGGACGTGCCTCACTCTGGTGTCATAGTATGACTTCTGTTTGCTGCTTGCAGCAAAATTGTTATCCCTGGTCTGATCAAACGCCACGTCCAAGCGTCTGAGAAGGGAACCAGCAAAGTCTTCCCGGGGACCCTGCACCAGATCATCCCGCTTTGAACCCAGTAAAACATCCACAGGGGTCCTGGCCTCCCTGCCATGCGTGAGAAAATACGGCGTGAAGCCTGTGCTGGAATGTACACTGGTATTGTACGCAAACGCGACCTGTGACAGAAAAGAGTCCCACTCCCCCTCACATGATAGAAGAGATTTCGCCAACTGATCGATAAGTGTCCTATTAAACCTCTCTACCATGCCATCAGACTTCGGATTGTAAGGCGTGGTGTGCGTCTTCTTCACACCTAACATGCCGCACAAATGCCTCACAACATCTGATTCGAACTGTCTGCCCATATCAGTGTGCAGAGTTTCCATTACCCCATGCTCGAAGATGTAGTTCTGGAAGAGACACTCCGCGACTGTGGGGGCTTTTTGATCGGGGATGGCATACAGATTTACACATTTTGTGAAATAGTCCTCAACAACCAACACATACCGGTTGCTTTTTGATGTGACCGGCAACTCCAGTATGTCAGCCGCCACACGCTGGAAAGGTCTAACTGCATGCGAAGTTCTCATGGGGGCATGGTGTTTAGGCACTGGGGACTTCCTTCTCTGACAGGCATAACATTGGTCACACCATGATCGAATGTCACTGTGCATGGAGGACCAATAGCACACACTTCTTGCGCGTGCCAAAACGCGTTCATACGCCAGGTGAGCAGTCAGTGGAGCACCATGCAAGTGTCCCAGGACCTCTGGAACTAAGACAGCAGGAACAACAACCTGAGTAGACTGCCCTGCCTCAGACAGCCAAACAACTCTACATAAAAGTCCCTCCACTAAAGTCAGCCGGGGAAACTCATGCCAAAGTCTCTTCACACCCCGACTAGCATCTTTTAACCTCCATCTAGGGGGCCGTTGGCCTAATACCGGAGCCATCATGTGACAGAGTGAAGATTAGGGTCTGGTCCACTGAAGACCCTGAGTCAGGAGAAGGAGGGCCTGAAATCGGTCCCTGGGCTTGGGCCGTGGCAGGAGTCCCCACAGCACACACATCACTAGGACCACTGTCCCCAGCGCCAGGGAGAATTGTACTCAAGGGAGCGGATGTGGCATTGAGACTGCCTGAATTCTCCAAAGCTTCAGGGGTGTCAGGCCTGCGTGAAAGGGCATCTGCATTTGTGTGTTTGGCCCCACTCTTGTGCAAAATCACCCAGTCATATGGGTCCAGCTCCAGAGCCCAACGGCTACGACGCCCCGTCCTGTCATTGTCAACCTGAAGTCGTCGCAGACCCAACAAAGGTTGGTGATCTGTAATAATTGTGAAGGGGAGAAGACCCAAGTAATGCCTGAAATTACGCACTGCCCACACTATCGCCCACAGCTCCCTGTCGTAGGTAGCCCAACGCCGTTCAGCTGCTGTGAGGGAGCGACTTGCGTAGGCCACCACTCTCTCCAGGCCATCCACTTCTTGTGACAGCACAGCCCCCACAGCAATCTGCGAAGCATCTGTACACAACACGAAACTCTTGGTGAAGTCCGGGTAGCACATGATAGGTTCGGCACAAAGACCATCCCGCAAAAACTCAAATGCCTCCTGGCAATCCGCCGTCCACTGAAAAGGGACATCCTTTCCCGTCAGATGGTTGAGGGGGGCTGCACGCTGGGCAAAACTCCTCACAAACCTCCTATAATAAGAGCAGAGACCCAGAAAAGCACGCACCTCTGTAGCGGACCGTGGAACTGGCCAAGTCTTCACCTTATCTGTGTTACGGGGGTCAGGACGAAGCCCCCCGGCAGAGATGACATGACCAAGGAATACCACGTGATCACGGGCAAGATGGCACTTCCTGGCGTTCAATCTAAGCCCAGCTGCCCCAATCCGAATGAAGACCTCCTCCAAAGCAGACATGTGGGCCTCAAACGAACTACTGTAAATCAGTATATCGTCAAGATACACCATGCAGATGTGCCATGGCAGCCCCCTTAACACCAGCTCCATAACCCTCTGGAAGGTAGCGGGTGCATTGGTCAGACCCATAGGCATGGGTTTGAACTGGTATAGACCCTGGCCAGTGGTGAATGCTGTCTTTTCACGGTCCTCCTCAGCCACTTCCACCTGCCAGTAACCGTCAGAAAAATCCAAGATGCTGAACCAGGAGGCCCCCGCCAATGCGTCCAATGTGTCATCCACCCGTGGCAGTGGATGAGAATCCTTTATTGTCACAGAGTTGAGACCCCTGTAATCCACGCAGAATCGCCATGTGTTGTTCTTTTTCCTTTTTCTCTTCAATTATGTCGTCCTCCAACAGGCGCTGAACCTGTCTGCCTATCTCCTTCCTTTTTTCTGGCGAAGTACGGTAGGCCCGACGCTTGACTGGGGAATGATCACCTGTCTGTATGCGGTGTTTGATCAGACCAGTGTTTCCTGTTCTGCCCTTCCCAGAGCCGAACACCCCTTGGTGTTTCCCCATCAAGGCCTGCAGCTGCAGTCTCTGTTCAGCAGACAACGGGAAGCCAGCCACATCCGGCAGAGGGGTAGCCCCCTGCTGAGAGGGGAAAACCTCAGAGGGGGTGAGTAGCTCACAGTCCTTAACATGGTGGAACACACCTAAATGGGAGCCGGGGTGCAGCTTTAACTCCTTCTCTGTCGGGTTGAGCAGCCTGGCCACAGTGCATCCATTATTCACAGGTGCAACTGTACGTGCCATCACAAGTCCCACGTTATCACGCACCTCAGGCTCCAGGTAACCTAAGAAAGAGTCACTGGGCAGACCAGCAATACGGGGAATATCCACATTAACTGGGACAATCATTTCACTGAAAGGGGGAATAATAGCATCAACAGACATAAAGATGTTACAACATTCTGGTATGAAATCTGTGGCATGCATGAGAGGAATATCTACATCCCCCAGGTGAAGCAGACCACGACCAACATCCATAACAGCTTGAGCCTGCAACATGAAATCAAACCCCAGCAGAATAGCTTGTGTTGCCCCTCGCACTACATGTACATCCTGCTCCCAATGTTTGCCCCCCAACTGTATGGGAAGAGTCACAGTACCCAGAGTGTCCAACAATTGACCATTTACTGTGCGTGAAAAAGTGTACTGGGTACTTAGCACACGTTTACGTAAGGCAGACATGGACATTCTGAAGTCCTCAGAAATAAGAGAAACATTGGACCCAGAGTCAATCAAAACAGTAACCTCAGCACCCTCAACAAGTCCTCTAACATAGGCTGTGGGCTTAGACTCATCCACAGAAGAAGAGTCCAATGCACGAGCAGGCGCTTTCCCAGCAGAATAGTCAATTTGACCCTGTAGTGGTGAAACCGGCATCTGGGTCTCGATACCAGTCACTGGAAGTTTCCCTGCAGCCGTCCGTGCGAGGATGGAGATGGTGACCGCCGAGAGGGAGACAAAAACCTCACTCCACGCCCTGGCTGACGTTCCCCAGCGCTGTGTGGTCCTTGCGGGACATCGCTGCCTGATCGTCGCGGTGAGAAGTCCGCAGAGGTGTCTCGGGTCCCCCACTCACGTGGAGACCATTCCCTGCCACCAAAACCATCCTGCGGTCTGCGCTGAGGAGAACGGCCCCTGCTGCGGTCGTCCCTGTGGGAATCCCCGGTGGTAGATCTGCAACCAAACCCGCCACAGTCACAGTGGCAGGCACGCCGGTGCACCCTCTGCCCCACTTGGTCCTGCTGACGATCCCAGGTCAAGGCGGAGCTCCCTCTGCCATTCTCAGCTCCACGGCTATGTGCTCTCAAGTCTGTAAGTCGTCCACCTTCAAGGTGAGGCGTTCAACCACATTTATGAGCTTATCCGTGGTATTAGCATTACAGTCCAAAACACCAGCCGATGGTGAATTTAGCGATGCAACAACAGCAGGATGCGGAGGACAGTAGGGCAAACCAGGCGTGTTCACCCTCATTGCCTGCCTGGCCCGCTCACAACGCCCAGCAATTATCAACGCCTCCTCCATATCAGTCGCCCCCTGTTCGTGGCATTTAGCTTGAAGTGCAGGATCAAGGCCAGCCAAAAAACTTCTGAATTTCTCACCATTTACTGCAGCGCGGTCATAATCGGGAAAAGCCTCAGCCACGAGTCTGGAAATGTCCGCCGCATACACCTCCAAACACTCGTTCGCCTGGCGGGGCCGTGCAGATACACACGTCTAGAAATAAAGCAGGAACTGTCTCTGGCCAAAAGCCTCCGCCAGCTTCTCCTTCACACGTTCGTAATCACACTGCACATCTGCCGGCAAGCTGTCCCACAGCAGGAAAGCTGCACCGTCCAGTCTGGTAGGTAGAATGTTCATCAAGGTAGCTGCGTAGCTCGTGCCCCTAGCACCCCTCGTCTGAGCACGAACAGCGGCTTCAAACTGTCTTATCCACGTAGCGAACTGCCTCTGGCCGTCGCCCCTAAACATCGGCGGCAGCTCCACTTTAATATCATTACTCACAGAACCAGTCCAAGAAGCAGTACATCTGTTATAATCGTCTTCCATATCGCCGTCACTCTTCATTCCTCCGAACATGAAGCTCCGGCGCTAGCACCGTTAGCACAGCTGGCCAGCAGAGCCGACCAGAAAGTCCAGTAATTGTCCACAGAAAAAGTCCAAGAGCAGATAAAACACACTCCGATACCGCTGCCACCAATGTAACGTCCGAGGTGTTAAGGCTTCAATGATACTTCTGTGTAACAAAAACTCAGGAACTTAGTACTTTTTGGAGCGTCCCAGATAGCGCCTCCGTTTATTTAAACTGCGTCATAACACGTTCTCCTCCAACACACACCAGGACAGACTGCGCATGCTCACAACACATGACCTCTCAACCCAATGCTTACACTAGCAGCAACACACAGAGTTAACTACATTATACAAACATGGGTTAATGATTAGAGGTAACTGAGTTATTTATGTTGTTAAAGTTTCAGCTATTCTGTTCACAATTCTGTTATCACATTATTTAATACGATTTGTCAAAACATTGTTGTTTCTTTTGATGTGAAATATTATTTATTTTATTTAAATAAAAAGCAATGTTAATTTAGTTCAAAATGTGTTTAGTTAATTTAATAATATATGTATTTTTGAATCAAGTATTCATCTTTATTGTCTTCATTGTTAGTTTCCACATGCCTAAAACAACCTCAAGCTAAACCTAAAAGTTGATGGCTAAATAAGAGCGTTATGTTGCCGTGTTCGATCCATGGATGTATAACTCTTGCATCAATCTGAAACGGTCACGTTCACGCTTTTCCTAAGATCATATGCGGACCAGACAGACTCAATGCAAAGATATACTCTGAGGGAGTCCATCATCCCAGGATAAACACTACACAAGTCAACACCAACACCACACCAAAGAGAGGTTCTGGTGCACTCTGTACTTTATGTCCATTCTACTCCAAAATGTAAACATTTCTACTCTGGTCATCAGTACTCTGGGATTTTAATACTTTGGTATTTGCTGTGTGTGATCTCTTGAATGGGGCCCCGTTTGGTGGATTCCCATCACCTGAGGATGGTCTCTTCTGAGCATTCAATTGAGTTGTGTTCACCTGATTATAACATAATCAATTTAGATACATGTCAAAAATATTACAGTGAAATATAAAAAAATATTACAAACCACAAACAACATTTTAAAGAACCTGCATGCACATTGGAGAATACGGAGAGGCACCGCCAAAGCACTCAATTCACACACTAACAGATTGGTGCACATACAAGACATGGTGTCATCCATCCTGGTTTAGTATTGTCTAGATGATAGTTGGCATTTAATTCCCATTCTATTTAGTGTACAGAGGCAGAGAAAAGAGCCATTTAACACTAATCCTCACCAAATAATACATTCATTTGTGAGCAGATTGGGAGGATTTAACGCCAGCTCACAACCAAACAAGACGGGAGTGAAATGGATGCCACCATGTCTGTGAATGTCGGGGGAGAGGGAAACTAAAGTGATTATTTCAGTCAATGAGACACATATCACAAGTTCCATTCGAGTGTTTATTTGGTGCGACATCTCATTTAAAAAGGTGTTTTTAATCATCATATTTAAAAAAAATTATGAAATTTGTCAAATGGAAAAGCTTGGTTTGTCAGCTTTTGTAATTACAGCTGGCTGCTAACACTGACATGTATTAAAAAAGCAAGGGCCGATAAAACTGGAGACTGGCATATGTGTCACTTAAAATGTAGAAAATGTTCTGAAAATAGTGTGCACAATGAATTGTACACTTTGAGAAGTGTAGGCTATTATTTGAGAAGTGAATGTATTTGCACAAGAGAACATGTACAATCTTAAGGACTGTTCACACTTTTTGGGTGTATTTCTGGTAACCAAAGTGGTGCAATTTGGACCTGCGACACTTTTACTATCAGTATTTATTGAATAGAGAATAGTAAAGTAATTGCTGCTCCGGCTTTGCATCAGTGTAGCATAGTTACTGCACTAGGGGTCAAAACAAATATTGTAAGCATACAGTTTGCAGGGGGCGCTAAATGCAGTAGTGGTTTTAAAATCTGAAAAAAGTATCCCCACTTTTTCTAACAAAGTGACACCAATGGAGACTGGGGTGGTGTTTCTAACATGTCCACAATATAGCTTTACCTTTATATTCAAGTTGTGATTAAAAAATAACGGGTAAGATAGTATGTGTGAGTATCTTATAGCCATTGTTACTTTTCTCTCATCTCTAATTAAAGAAAGTTAAAAGTACCCCATGGTTTGACACGATGCACATTCATGCTGAAAGTTTTGTGGTCTTCCACTAATTGACATTCAGAGCTCAAATTCTCAATCACCTTTCACTAACTCATCCCCCCTGTTGCTGTCAAATATAATGAAGCACAAGTTTTCATAAAAATGTTCATGCTGAGACATACAGTAAAAAAGTGATTTAATCTCCACTCAGAAACACTTGTATCCCTTCTTTTTTCCCAGAAGTACCTGTTCGACTGAACAGCAATACAAGCCATGCAAGACATAGAATATACTACAGATAAGATGACTGACATTGATGGAGTGGCTGCATCTGGAACTCTAACACATCTGCATTATAATTAAATCATTAAAATGATGGATAGCTCACAGCATGGAGGGGTGACATGGAGGAGGGGATCTGAGGTGAAGTGAGGCAGGATAGAGATGCAGATTTCAGGGGACAGATCAGCTGTCACCATCTTCAAATGTTGTTGTTTTTTAAGTTTATGACTTTAGCATGTTTCTCTGCAGTATACATGAGAGCAACCCACCCGGGTGCTTTCCTTCTACGTCATGGCCTTTATCTGCTGTTATTTGAGTGGTGATCACTACAAATTCTTACTCTTTTTTATCTACAAAGATCGCCTTATATACTGTGGGCCTGCGCGCACTCAGGTAGGCCCGCCCCCCGGAGGCCGGCTACGTTTATAGATTTCTCAGTAGGTGAACGCTCGCATAGGGAGGTCGAGGGCAGTACCCATAGAGTCCAGTAGAGGGCGGAGCCTGTGAGATATAACAACATTTATAATAATTTCTTTGTAATGAGTTTGTCCCTTGAAAAGGTTTCAATCACCTGTTGCTTTTAATTTCATCATATGTTAACACAAATCAATGACCTCCAATGGTCTGATGAGAAAGCCCCTGGGTTGTGCTGGAAATGCAGATCGCACTGCACCAGGAAAGCTCTGCAGTTCATGGAATCTCCGGAGAACCTCTCCGGAAGAGCCAGCCGTGGTGAGGAAGAAACAGCCTGGATCGGTTTGACAGCGTCAGCAGGATCCTCGACAGGAAAGCAGTCAGCTGTGAATGACGTCATCGGCGGAGTAGTTTGGTTTCAAGGAGAGCATAGATCTGACCTAGGCAAGAGACAAGACGGACTGACGAAGAGCACATGGGAGACTGGGGAATTTAAACACAGGATAACAAGACACAGGTGGGGACAATCAGGGGCGGGGCTGGGGCTGATGAGCACGGGAGAGACACAAGAGGTGGATAATCAGGAAACCTGGAATGACAGGTAAATGGTGAGTGGCAAAACAACCATAAAACAACATAAAAATGAAACTCTCTTAACATTTCTGTCGGTGCACAACACAATATTGATAGTATATTATTAAGACAAATCCTAGTTATGGACAATATCCAGAGGACATTAATCTACCTTGGCTTGGGGTAGCCATTTGGTGTTGAACCACCTCCTCAATCTTTCATTTGTGAGCCATGGTGTTTGTCTGGAGGACCAGAATGTGCCTTTTAAACTCCTCAGTGTGTGAGTGAGCAATGTCCCGAAGAAGGCGTAGGACCTCATCCTGTGAGCACACCCTCCTTTACGCGTCCACTCAACCCACGCTTTCTCCCAATGGAAGTCACAGAGAATGACTTTGGAATATATGAGAAATAATATTTTGAAACATTTAGCTATCATCCAATGGATGCAAAAATAATACATGTTATCTCAATGCCCTCTTCCACATTGCAAGTGTTTTAAGTATGAGGTATGTCACATTATTTCAAACCTCCATCCATGCTTTCACATCTTACCATTGAACACTTCCTCCAGGGCGCAGATTTCTGCCTCACAGAAGTCCACCATGAAGTGGGAGGGCTTCCAATCAGGATTCCAATCCTTGAACACCTGAAGTGCCTCTTTAATATCAGAAGTGCTCTCTGACTGTGTGACAATCACTCCCACAATAACATAGTTCACATTTGTCCTCACGCACAAAACAAAGAAGCTGAACAGAATATCGGCATGTGCGATATGTTGCATCAAGCAGACACATCTGCTGTCCGTACAACAGGAGAAGCCGCTGTTGCCAGGAGGTCTGCAAGCAGAACAGCAACTTGGTCACTGAGCCATCATCCTGCTCTTCACTGGGCCTGTATACAATATGTATATCCTGCTGTGTCCATTGTTACAACCCGGCTCCTGGGCTGTAACAAAAAGCAGGGAGGCGAGACGAGGGTTGTAAATAAGAAAGGCGTTTATTGTAAATGCCACAAAATTATCAAGCAGCCCCAGCAACAGATCCCTGAAGCTGGCCCGTGTGAGTGCCCAGAGGAGTGAGAGCCACGTAACCGGCTGGGCTCCTCTCATATCCTTTCCTTCCAGGTGTAGCTCATCAGGCAGGTATCCTCCCACAGGTGCGGCTCATCAGACAGCTGCAGCTGGAACCTGCAATCACACACAAAACACACACACAACCAGACGGCACCCCACGTGGTGTGGAGGGGTCGTCACACTCCCCCCCATAAGAAACGAGTTCCCCTAAGAACACCGTTAAGTACCGGAATATCTAGGAGCTTTTCTCCGATACTCCGGTGTGGACAGAAGACCACTCTGGCCAGTCCCTTGACCCTGCACCTGGAAGAACCCGGAATGTCCCTCCAAAAACCGCAACCTAGCCCCCGGCAACAAACCCAAGACCTGACCCCCAGGTCGCTGCCGAACTGGCCCACCCGTCCGACATGCGTGACATGATCCAACATGCCGAGACACATCTCTCCTCAACCCAGGCCAAAAGAAATACCGCAACAGGTGACCACATGTTTTACGGACACCCAGATGTCCCGACTGCTCATGCGCTTTTCTGAGGACCTCCTCACGAAACCTGACAGGAACCACAATCTGATGCACTGGCCCACCAATGAAGCCTTTCCCAGGTGACCACCACTTTCTGACCAGCAATCCCCCTTGCAGCTGACAACCCCTGGTGACACCATTTCCACTCTCGGTGGAGAGAAACGCCTCAAAGAACGGACTGAGGGAGACATCTGCTTTCTGCTTCATCACCAACTCACTGCGGGATACCGACAACAACGAGTCAGGAATAACCACAGATTCTCTCTCACTGACCCCTTCACCCTGCTCAGATACCTCCTGTGCACGGCTCACAGCCCGTGTCACAGAGCAAGCCACAAACACTCCAGGAGAGCACTTGACCTTCTCCTCTGCCTTACCAATCACAGAGATGACAGGTAAGGGTACCACAGACACAGCACAAGCAGCAGAGTTAACCTGGCCTACATGGTTCCCCCTGCTAGCCTTAGCTTTGGGACAGTCACCCTTCCAGTGCCCTCTCCCCCTGCAGAAGTAACATATATCCAAATCCCCCTGTGGCTGACCTCCCATCATACGTTCAGGTCTATCCCAGGACAACCTATTTTTCTCCTCCCCTCTACCTCCTGCATGATACATACCCCCTTCATCCTGGACCCTGCTGTCGCGACCGCCCCTGTGCGTTAGCACATAATCATCTGCCAGAGCAGCAGCCTCTGCAGCAGTTTTCACCTTACGCTCGCTGATATAAACCGCAATGTGGCTGGGTACAGAATTTTTAAATTGCTCCAACACCATCAACTCACATACTGCAGTATACATTTCAACATCCAGGGATTTACACCACCTACTGAAAAAAGTAACCAGATCCCTGGCAAACTCAACATGGGTCTGTCCGCTAGACCTTTCCCAGGACCTGCACCTCTGTCGATATGCCTCAGGGACTAACTCGTATGCCTTCAACACAGCAGACTTAACAGTCAGATAAACCTTGCTCTCTGCCACCGTCAGAGCAGAGTAGGCTTCCTGGGCTTTACCCGTTAACACACACTGTAACAATAAGGTCCCCTCAGCTTCAGACCACTCTCTGGTCTCAGCTACACGTTCGAACAGGGAAAAAAAACTATCTGGGTCTCGTTCACTAAACTGAGGCACTACCCGCAATTTACTGCCAACGTCAAAGGGAGTAGCTCTACCAGGGAAATTAGAGGCCTGACCTGCACCACCAGCAGGAATACCCAACCTCCGCTCCTCTAACTCAAGCCTTTTCATTTCTACTTCCCCCCTTATTTTTTCCACTGCCAGCTTCTCCATTTCTGTTTGCAACAACAGCAACTCCTTTCTCTGTTCAAAAGTCAGGCCTGTATCACTGCAGCCAGACGTACTGCCACTGTCTCTGCTAGGATCAACAGTATGTCCATTCATTCAAAAATATGCATAAATAAATGTTAACTAAGTAAAATAAGATATGAATGAACAAAATAAATAAAATACGTTACATGTATTTGTTATTGGCTATGGTAGGTTATTGGTTATGTTCACATACTTATTTGATTATTAAAATGTAAACCGGCGATGGAGCGCCAGCTAAAATCTCGCCTAGGGCAGCAAATTGTCTAGAGCCGGCCCTGTTTAAATGTTCTAGAGTAGACATTTAAATTGACAAACTTGTCTGTCATGCATCCTTCCTCTTCTCAGACCCGCGATTGGCCGATCTTCCCCTGTCCTGCCCACCCCGACCCTTTCCGAGCGATTCCGAGCCGCAACGAGAGTTACAACGAGAACGTGGCGTCATATTTACACTAGACGGATCCTTTCTAGCCATAACCGTCTGACAGGGGTGTAGTGCTGACGGAGAGCACCAGAACGCCGCTCCGGCACTTCACAAATTGCAGTACCCATAAGGAGCCTTACACATGCCGCAGTTTTTGCGTGGCTGTGTCTTTAGTTGAAAGCCCAGTGGCGATCTGTTCATCTGTCATACTGATACAGTCAATAACTTTGTTGTTATTAGCATCTGGTTAGCTAGCTATGCTAACGAATATAAGAAGCTTTTTCTACAACCAGTGAGGTAAAGGCACATCTTTATATGATCATTATAGTTATAGATAATAAAGCAAACAGGTATAAGATACTTTATGACAGTAAAAGAAAGTTGTTATTAATAAACAAGAATACAGTTTAAAAGGGGAGTGATTTGTAAAATATCCATAAAGAAAAATATAATCTGCTTACAGTTCTGTTTCATATGGGTGTTGAGAGATGTATCCATAGGTCTCCTAATGTTGCTCCAGATTGATGCTTTTAACTTCAACATTTAAAAACAAATCTTCCCGGGGGAGCATGCCCCCGGACCCCCCTAGAGGAGGTTAGTTCCCCCCCCCCACTTAAATCATGTTCACATGGATAAGAAACTAAATACATTTGCACACATCTTGTGTACATATCTTTCTGTTTTGGTGGTCATACCACAACCGTGCACGTGCATGCATGCGCGAGTCATGGTAAGATATCTGGATTAAGAGGTTGCTTTTTCTTTGCACAGCATGAAAGAAAGGTGAAATTAATGAGCTGTGATTTTAGTATTTTTAAGCAGAGGTCAATAATTTGTATGGCCCTCGGAGGACGTTGAAAACATTGAAATGGCCCTTGAGAGGAAAAAGGTTCCCCACCCCTGCTCTACAGCCAGCTGAAGGGTGCAGTCTCTAACTGGAATGGTGATGTCACTGTAAAACCATTGGTGTCACGGCCCACAATGCATCCATCCATATTAGAGCAGTGCAGTCCTAAAACCCCCAAAATTGCATTTCACCACCAGGGGGGTATACTATGAAGCAGGATTTTCGCTTAGCCGGCTACGACGCTGGTTCTCTTTTTAGCAGGCTAGATCTCCATGGTAACTTATGCTGTGCGGCTAACCTGGTCCCGACCAGGTTAGGTTGCAGGCTAAGAGATCAACTCAGTGAAAGCACCGCCTGCTGACCAATCAGAGCTCCGTGTGCGGAGTTTAAAGCGATCAAGTCACATTACAGGAGAAAGGAAATACAGTTTAAGCTGCCGTTGCAGGAAATACGGCCGTCAAAAATCACCGACTGTGTGAACGTGAACATTAATAGAATATCACCTCCCATCTTCAGAGCAATCTGACTATTATAACATTAGCGTTAAGAAGCTTAATTAAATACCTGCCACAACATAAGTAACCGGATCAAAGTAACAGTACAGTCCGCGGCATATCACATCATAATGTATCATATATCTCCTTATCTGAGTCAGCTGAGCCGTATCTGGCCGTGCAACACTCACAGTGTCACATACTGTATGCAGAAGTATTATTTTAAGCAACACATTACCCGCGTCGTAGTACCGTTTAGCGAGAGCGCGTATGTTTTGGATTAGGCCAACCGGCTAACTCAAACATATCCAGGTTAGGTTGAACCAGCTTCGTAGTACAGGCCCCAGGTCCCTTGTCTCAAAGTCAGTGGTTTTTTAAACGTGTTTTTGGTTAGAAGCCTTAAATAGGGTCTGTGGTTTACAAGGTTTTCCCTTTTGTTCTTCGACATACAACCCACCTTTCAATCGGCAAAGGTTTTGAGGTTCTTAAAAAGGCGGTAAGGGGAAGTTGCTAATATGTGAGTAAAAAAATGAACGTCATCACGGCAACATGAGCGGCCTTGAGCTTAGCGGTTGTGATGCGCAGCCTTGTGGCCGTGATGTAGTTCGTTTACAGCATAACGTGAACTTTTTTCAAGGCCTTTTTTCTGCATTACATCAAAATCAAATAAGGAGATCACAAAGCTTTTTGTCGAGGGACCCCTTGCTATGCTAACTTCCTGGTTGGCCTCAAAAATACGTCAACACTGAACCACTTTATAATTCACTGATTCTGGTCCCGATAAATGGCCTGGCTATAAATAAAAAAGATCAATAACCTGACATTACTTGACAGCGATCTGGCGCTGGGATAACAAAAATATACCCAGTTAAATGACTTTAAAATTCATCACATTTTATTTGTATTATGCAACTGGTTGATCATAATTGGACCGAGATGTAAGAATATCATTTTAGTTTAATTTGAATATTAGGTTGTATCGTCCTGTGTGTTAACATTGGCAGGAGAGTTATTCCAAACTGAGGGAGCCATACAGCCGTCCTTTAGTGGTGGTTAATTATTGAAGTGGGTGATATTTCTAACATTATGAATTAACCATAACAGACCACATATCACCACTGGGGGTCAGAAGTGAAACCCAGGAGTAAAATATTCCTATTTTTAGATGCTGCAATATATATTAATGTGCAAGAGAGGAAGTAAAGTTCCTACACTATTATAAGATTCCAAATCTTTTTGTGGAAAGCTGCATTTTTACAGAATTTAAAACATGTTCAGATTCCAGCCTTTCCTCAGACATTCTATGTGGTTTGTTCAAGAGATTCCGTTCCATCCACGGAGAAAGGAAAGGAGTTAGTACAGCGGTTAAGCTCAAAATATGGAAGGTATTGTGTACTTTATGAAAGAAGCATGACATTTTCACCAGTTTTAGTACATATGATGAGGTTTGAGTTCAGATGTGGAGGCATTTCTGATTGGACCTCTGAAGACCTAGAGAGGTCAATTACCGTGAACAATGTTGAATTCCAATTGTTGGCATTTATGACTAGGATAAGCTAATGTTAACAGTCATATTCATACCCCATGGACTCTTTTTGGTACCACTTTACAATAAGACCTTTATAAAGGATTCATAAAGGGTTTATAATTAGGTTATTAATTAGGATGTAAACACTCTATTAATCATTAAGAACCATTTATAAACCAGTTGTAACATAGTTTTCCTACATCAACACAGGCTCACTATTTGGCAAGATGACTAAGCCTTACGGCCCCTACACAGGGCGGCGTGCGTTGCCGCTTCAGCGCTTCTGCCCATTCACTTTGAATGGGGTGACGTCACGATTCGCCGAACTGCATTGCGGGAGCAAAGCGTAGCTTCTCTCGCGTTGCTCGCTTAAAAAGTAGAGCAATGTTCTACTTTTGACACCTCGATGGAGGCGTCAGCCAATCGAATCATATGCCAGTACAAGCTCTAGCCAATCAAACCGTGTGCTTGTGTGTCAGGGGCGGGAGATTCATGTGATTGGTTGTTGGTCGAGCTTCAGACATGCCCGCCGGCAAGCGTCAACGCACGCCGCCGTGTGTAGGGGCCGTTATATTGGCACTAGCTTACTTCGTCTTCTTCATCAGCCAGCATCCTTGGTATCTGTTGTTCACTGAGTTGATTCTCCCCCCATCCATCTTGATGTTTCTTGGCATCTCTTTATGACCATTTATTTACGAGTTACTAACAGTTATAACTGCCAAAAGGGAGCCTTGTAAAGTGTTAAACACATCACCATTTATTAATGAGTTACTACCATTTATAATTTGTTTAAGTTATATTAAGCCTTAAAGTTATGCATAAATTAGGGCATGGTCACATTGAGTGACAGGTAATTCCAGTGACTGCTGCTGTTAGCTTCCTGTCGATCTGCTAGCAGCTCTGTGATGCTACAGGGACTCTGCCTGCTCAACTCATCCGGGGAACATAACTTGATCTCGGCCGTGTTTGTTGTGCTGGTGCCTTGTGGACTATTCATTTTTTTTGTGACCAACTTTTTATTGTTGTTTTTTTTTTTTTTGCCCTCACAAAAGGGGTTTATACAGATACAAATTATATAGACAATATAGACAATACAAAAAGAAAAAGAAAAGACAAAGAAAAAATATAGGGAATCCCTTTCCCAAGCCACCCCGTCCCTCCCTCCATTTCACAGAAAATCCTACCTGATGTTTTTTAGCAATCGTCTGAGTTCATCTATATATTATATATATATTATAGCATAACAATTTGTAGCATAACAATTTATCCACATAAGATACATTCATACCTTTTTTTTCTTCCACATAACATTTCATCTGTTTAAGCTGAATTGCGATTAACTCCTAATAATCTATAATTGCACCAAGGTGTGCGTATATGTGCAATCATCATTTACATGAATGATATTACCCGATCAGCAGCTCTTTGAATAGCCTCTAATGTTGCTTGTGGACTATTCTTCATGCTTATATCGGACTATTGTGACTCGCTCTGCGGTTAAAACAGACGGTGCATGAATACGGTTTTGCGCTAAGTGAAATTTGAGTACTTTATTTATATGTTGCTTATAGGGGTGTTGTTCACAGTATTCACGGTTCGGTATGTACCTCGGTTTGGGGGTCACGGTTCGGTACGGGTTCGGTACAACAAGAAAAAGCAAAAAAAAGTCCCAAATGTATAATTCCAGGTTTGTTTTTTATTTATTTTGAACAGTAGTGCAAGTTTCAGTTTAAAAACAAGGAACTCTAACATTTTGAATAATTAACTTTATTACACAGTTAAAAACAAACCACAAACAGTAACACACACACTCAGATGGCCATATTATCTATAATGGCTGATGTCAAACAAAAAGGTTCAATAAGCTGTAAAACTAAAAAGAATGTTTTGAAAATATTACAAAATAAATAAGAAGATAGTGTTTCAATCACTTTCAATCACAATCAATAAAAGCCGGAGTCCTCCACTATTGCATAAGGGTGCATAGCTGTTGAAAAACATATGCCAAAAGCTTCTGTTATAGCAATGTTTGATACAGTGTATTTCTGATATTTATTAGAGATCACATGGTAAGCTATATGATGTGTGTTACTGAGTTGGGTCACACACAGTTAGAGAGACAATGGTCATTCTGAATTATCAATAGATGTATTCATTTTAAGTGAGCTGACACCGAGGGTAGAGGAAGTTCAGAGAAGGCCTCGGGTTATAAAAACAGTTAACCTTTGTTAATTGACCACTCCTAAAGGATGTCATGAGATAAGTAAACTTTCCATATCTGGAACATACAAGTATAGCTTTCAGAGAGATACACATGTGACATGTGTGTGGTAGACTGCATGATAAAATGTGTGTGTGCTCATTGCAGTGGCTATATATGCTGTATGATTACTGCTACTGTGGGGGGCATTTCCGCGATTGGCTGCTGTGGCAGCAGGTGATGTACTTCCCATTATTATTGTTTGTTGCAACAACTAAATAATAATTACTGATCAGCTATATCTGTGTTTGTGTTTTATTGATTCCTCTCTGTTTCATTCTTTCATGTTGTGTGAGTGCTGGATCGCCACAACACTTCCGTTATTTATTTTATATAGGCTTCTTAAAAACAGCGGGGATACGCTGTTGAACTGCTGTTGTCTTTTGCCGGGCTCCGGTGATGCCTTCTGATATGATTTAGCATATTTGGCTTGTGTTACCATTAGCATACCGCACCGCTGTCGAACAACGCCACCCGAAATGTTCCCACACAGCTGATTTAAAAGAAGCAGGTGGGTCAGGTCTTCTAGCTCCTGT
Organism: Gobionotothen gibberifrons; assembly: GCA_943591055.1. Lineage (NCBI taxonomy): Eukaryota > Metazoa > Chordata > Actinopteri > Perciformes > Nototheniidae > Gobionotothen > Gobionotothen gibberifrons. Next base: position 385,192 of record CALSBZ010046679.1, on the reverse strand, counting down.
GTGTTATCTGAACTCGCAATACTAACTTTTCTTCTTCTTGTATTTTGTTCGTTTTGTTGTGTTTGTCACTACCCGATCCGTCCCCCTGCCCGATCTGTACTGCGCATGTGCGAGATGGTCCGCCATATTGGACAACTACATACGGCAACTCTACTAGGACACTTGACACAGTGGCTTTTGGCAAAGCTGAAAAATAAAACTCGAGAGAGATGAGTTATTGTTATTACAACGACCATCTCGCACATGCGCAGTACAGATCGGGCAGGGGGACGGATCGGGTAGTGACCATGGATGTATAATAAGAACTGGATACAGCGTGGGAGGCGGGGCCTCATTCATTCCTATGAGAGTTGCTCATTGGCGCATGATGATAAAATGGCCCAACTTTTGAGAGAGCGAAACGTCACAGATTACCCGGCATGCCTAAGAAGTACCCGTATGTGCGCTCATAGCGCATGCGCTACTTTAACCAAAATGCTCGTTCACATCAAGCACGTCAATTTGCGTACACGTAACAGCACCGCGAGTTCATGACAGCATGGTAATGGCTTGTTATTATGATGGATTTGATATTAACGAGGCGGCAGTTAGCAGCTAGCTAGTAATCATGCTAATGTACACATCAATCGTTATGTACTTACATTACGCAATAGTCGGTAATATTAACTTTATTTAATACAACATGTACGGTACAAGATTTAATCATACAGCCCATGTAGTATACTATTTTACAAATGATGAACAGCAAACATGTGCAATATATCCATTATTACAGCTCTGTGGGATGGCAGTAACGGCCCGTCCACACTACAGCTTCAAAAAAAGCTTGGAGCTGGGCGTGTCTGAAGCTTGGGGATTTTATTCGAGCACCACGACCAACAAACAATCACATGAATGTCCCGCCCCGGACATACAAAGCAAAAAAACCCGGTTCTTCTCCACTATTGCTAAAATGGATGCCGGTGTTGTAGCAAGGGTAAGAAGGGCAAGAAGGGTAACACGTGTGTGTGCATGGTTGCATAAAGTGTATACATTGTCTCGCAGGAAGCCATGCAGTGTGCGTCGCTGTTGGGTACATCCTATACTCCGAAAACGTTTGCAACAGGGGGAATACCACGTTCTGGTCCAAGAGCTCCGTCTGGATGACAACCTCTTTCAGAAGTACTTCAGGATGAGCAAAGACGTGTTCGACGAGTTGCTCGGAAAAGTGGGTCCACTGATTACAAAGGCTGACACCCATCTGCGTTTGTCAATCGGACCCGCCGAGCGACTCGCCATATGCCTACGGTACGTTTTGTGTATTTCTACTTCTTTCATCTGACTCTGTATAGAAGGAGAGAGAATGCATGAATGAAGTCTGTGATTTAGTTCCGATGGATAACATTAATTAAGATAGCTAGGTAAACACAGTATGTGTGTGGGGGGGGGGGGGGTGTGTGTGTGGTCTGTGTGTGTGTGGGGGGGATCTGTGTGTGTGTCTGTGATCAATGTGTGTCTGTGATCTGTGTGTGTGTGTCTGTGGTCTGTGATCAATGTGTGTATGTGATCTGTGTGTGTGTCTGTGATCAATGTGTGATCTGTGTGTGGGGGGGGATCTGTGTGTGTGTGTGTGTGTGTCTGTGATCTGTGTGTCTGTGTGTGTGTGGGGTCTGAATAAATATATTTTGTAATCATGTATATATATTTTTTCTCAGGTACCTGGCAACCGGTGACTCGTACAGGACCATTGCATTCAGCTATCGGGTCGGGCATGCAACAGTGGCTGTCATCGTGAAGGAGGTTGCGGGTGCCATCTGGACCGCCCTGGTTGAGGAGTACATGCCGGTACCACAGATGGAGGACTGGAGAGCCATCGCTGCCGGGTTCCAGGAGCGTTGGGACTTTACCAATTGTGTTGGTGCCATTGATGGGAAGCACGTGGTGATCCAGGCTCCGGCAAATTCTGGGTCCCTCTACTTCAACTACAAGTGCACCTACTCCTTGGTACTGCTGGCTGTCGTGGATGCTGAGTACCTCTTCAGGGTAGTGGATGTCGGAGGCTTTGGAAGGAGCAGCGACAGTGGGAGCCTGAGGAATTCCGCTTTTGGAGAGAGCCTCAGAGATGGCAGTCTGCAGCTACCACCTGACACCGTCATCCCAGGAGCAGAGCGGCGGGGCCTTCTCCCCCATGTCTTCGTTGGAGATGAGGCTTTTCCGCTGCTGGACAACATGCTGCGTCCATTCCCTGGACGTCACCTCACCCGTGAAAGGAGGTTGTTCAACTACCGCCTCAGCCGTGCCAGGTTGGCGGTTGAATGTGCGTTTGGCATCCTCTCATCCCAGTAGAGAATGCTCAGGCGTGTCATCACCACCAGCCCCGAGGTAACAGAGTTGTGTGTGAAGGCCGCCTGTGTGTTGCACAACTTCCTCCGCAGGAGGACGATAGGAAGACCATCACGCACACCTATCGCAGAGTCCACGGGTGAAGCTACTCCAACCCCGTGTGATGCACCGAGGATGGGCTCCAACAATGCCACACGCAGATCCATCCAACTGCGGGAGACCTTCAGCTCCTATTTGAATGAGGAGGGTGCAGTGCGATGGCAGCATAGAGTGGTGTAGGGTCAGCATTGTATCCAGCATTGGAGAAGCACCGCCATGCTACCCACAATTCAGTTCGGCGAAAAGCGAGGCAACGTGATGTCACCCCATTCAAAGTGAATTGGCAGACGCGTTGGAAGCCGTTTTTGAAGCTGTCGAAGCTGTAGTGTGGACGGGCCGTAAGACGATATGGGTCCGTTTTTATTGTGCATCCATGGGTAAAGATAAACGCATGTAGTGCTGAACCTGCTGAACACGTAACATGAACGTGCTGGGCGGCGCGGTCCCGTGGGTTAGATGCGCGTTCATAATGCAGAGGGAAATAACTCTCAGAATAACGTTATTAGCACATTTTTACAATTTGAGGAACGAATGTTTTTAATAAGGGCTATACAAGTGTTCATACTGGGTGGTTTATTTAGTTTAAAAAAAATTATCCAACGATTTACAGACCACTCTTTCCCCATGTAAGTCAATGGGAAAAAGTGTTTCCGGGCCTGGCAACCAAACGGAAGTGTAGTACCGCCATTTGGCCACCACGAATATTTTCATCTGAGTCCGGCGCACTTCCTGGGGGCTTGGTAGTGACAACAGAGGCTTCCGAATACTCAAATTTCCCCTCCTCTGCTCCTCGACTCCTCGGTCCTCCGGTAGTGACCCGGAAATGAATTTCGGCGGGCCATTTTGAAGGACATCTCATTTCTCTAAATGCACACCGAGGACCGAGGATCGAGCGTCGAGGAGGCTCTCTTGAGGAGCTATAACCGAGGATACACTGATGGCTCCTCCGTGGATGCATTTCCGGGAACGGTGGAGGCGTGACGCACGGCCGGACTTATCTCAGCCAATGACAGCTCTGCATGCATCCCCTGGATATTATTTTAGAAACTGCTTTCATCGCGACGCGATGTTTCCAGTTAGAACAGTTGTGAGGTCCGTGCAGAAATCAGAGCAGTGTATAACATATATATCACTCTGTATAACAGGCCTACTCTCTTTATTTGCTTTAGTTTAGTAGATAACTACAAACAAAGAGTCGATATTTTTCTAAAACCATTTAGTGCTTCACATAATAAAATACACAACGGCTGTAACCTAATTATCCTTTAGGAGCTGTAGGTGTGTGTGGTACAGTGTGTAGGTGTGTGTGTGGTACAGTGTGGTGTGTGTGGTACAGTGCGTAGGTGTGTGTGGTACAGTGCGTAGGTGTGTGTGGTACAGTGTGTTGGTGTGTGTGTTGTACAGTGCGTAGATGCGGCGGACAGACGGGTCTCAGTTGGTTTGGTGTCCTCTGCTTACTTTTGATACTTGTAAATACAACTTTTGGCCCGTAATTTCAATTCCCCATTCCATTTGGATCGCCGGAGCTGTATAACATTAACATGCTTATTGTAGTTGTAAGTGTGCACTGCCTTGCGGCCTGAAGCACCATCCTTGATGGAGCATATGTGTGGGCTGGACGGTGGACCTGTATTTGACAGGAAAGGAGTGAGCAGAGGGTAGAATTGTTGATTATTGTTCTGTTTTCTGTGACAATCTTCCTCACCCTCTGAGACTTTCAGTTGCGCCCGCTAGTAAAGAGACGTGTTACCATGGAAACCAAACAATGGTGTAGCTGTATTAAAGTCCGAGTGGAAACAGTCCTGAGTAAATCTGATTTTGTCAGAAATTGGGAGAAATATGACCACGGGAGGAAACCGGGAGAGGGCAGAAAATCGGGAGGGTTGGCAAGTATGGGGGGGGGGGGGGATATATCCAGTCTCTGATTGTGTTACGTTATTATGAGAGTGCTCTCATACTTTAAATGGTATATATTTATATAAATATATTTGTGTGTGTCTGTCCGCATCTGTAGCCTGTTATTGTCTCATTATACCGCACTGTGAATGAATCAAAGTAAATATATAAGTCGTCATGAACACATCTGTCCATCAGACAGAGGGCTGCTGTGCCTCCCGTCATCATTAATGGACGTCTCTTTAAAATGACTGCTCAGAGGAGAGGAGTTCTCATTTCTCTAACTGCCTGCTGCTTCCCCTCCTCTCTCCTCGGCTCCCCTCCTCGGCTCCTCTGCTCGTATCTCCTGTGGGCGGGACTAGGTCTCGAGGATAGGAGTCGAGGAGGGGAGTCGAGGAGGGGAAATTTAAGAATTGAGAAGCCTCGAGTGTTTTCTTCATCTTCTTCATTTGTTGTTTAAGGGCGACTGGCAAACAGCTTTTAGGCGCAATATCGCCCCCTGGATTATTATAGGGTAGTGGATACTGCCCTGAATGACAGACTTTTTTCCCACTCTTAAAAATAAGGCGTATTCGTCGTTTGACTGCATGCACCGAACAGTGACGTCCGAACCGTGACGGTACGGGACGAATACGGATACCGTTACACCCCTAGTTGCTTATGTTTTGAGTCAGCTAATGTTAATGAATGTTAAGGCTTGGGTTATATTAGCTTATTCGTTATTAACGCGTTCCAGGAGAGAAGTTTAGGATACATGAGACCAATGGAGTCTCTGTCTTAAGTTTCAAATGGTACTGTAATTCAAATGGGGCGTGGTAATGTTACAAGCAGGCGGCAGTTCAAAGAGGAAGGACACAGCTGTTGTCCTCCGAAGGGTAGGTGAAAGAGAGACACAACAAAGCACATTTCGTCTTTAAATACGGTAGTTTGGCTCCTCCCGTCTGCTGGCTCTGTTGCTGATGACTTCCGCTTGTTTCTTCAATGTCCGACATCACACTAAACAGAGGATCTTTGCTTTGTACATTCAACTCATGACTAAACACGCCTTTTCTCTACACATTCTCCTGCATCACTTTTTCATCTCATTTCAACGCCTGGTAATGTTTACGTTTGGTCAAACATTGAGTTCAAGTTACCGTCAGTATTTCAGAGATAACTTCCGGGATAGTTTTTCAAAATAAACTTGTATTCATGTTTGGCCGGAAGTCTTTTCAAAATAAAAGCTTAACATACTTTGTGCACGAAAACTTGTTTTCTCAGTAAAAATCAACATTTAAACTGATGGCATGTCTAAACTAAATTATGCCATTAAAACATTGATTAAATTACTAACAGTTAGCATGTAAGCAAGTGGTAGCTACATCTGTGCTAACGATGCTAATCGTAGCCTCCAAGTTAAAACGTAATAGAGAAGTGTTAAGCATTAAAGGAGGGGTAGGTAAGTTTGAGAAACCGGCTTGAGATACACTTTTTGTTATATTCCATGGAATGCTCTTAATATCCTGATAGCAATGCATATTCTAAGTGCTTTGAAAAAAAATCCATAAAAATATTTCATCTGTGGAAGCCTTAATACTGTAAAAACTACGACCAATTATTTTAGCCGGGCCGGCTAAAATAACTGGTTGGCCGACCTGTCTGTCAGCCTTCAATCTCGTGCACACACACACACACTCGTGCAGTCATTGCGCGTGGCGTCATTGGGCGTGTTTCCCGTCTCCCAGCAGCAGCTCGGGAGCAGCAGCACGAAGCAGCAGCCGAGCAGCAGCACTCTGCTTTTCAACTATGGCGACTATTTACGGAGCACACCGAGCTGATATGTAACGTTAACGTTACCGCAGCCTGCTCTAGCTGACGTAACATTTTTAATACATTTTCACAAAACAAACATGCTAGCTTCAAAAATATAAGCACTGACAATAACTGTGTTATACATTTGTTTTACATTCATTATCATGATCTTGTGCGCGTTCATGTGTGTTGGAGGAGGTGCTCTGTCGGAAGTCTGAAGGAAGGGGCGGATTCTTTTCGGTTGTGTACTTTGGAATTTTTGTGCACTCAAGCTGGTTTCTCAAATGTACCTACTGCTCCTTTAAGTGGGATAAAGAATAAACGGCTTCTGTATGAGGTTGGTAAAATAAGGTCATCCTTGTAAGTTAGAGAGATATTTTATTAGGTAGGTAACTTTATGCATCGCTAAGGTTAATTTAAATTCGCTGTGATCGATTATGTAGACAAGCTAACGTCAAAGTAGTGTTGAAGAGCGGCATAGTGTATGTGAAATTAACCTCACAATAAGATGTGTGTATATTACAAATAATAATGTCATATTTCAAGATGATTACTTAGATATTACAATATGGTTGGTTGAGCTGGAGTTCATTATTGAGCTTACACGTTAACGTCACAGTCATATCTGAAGAACAAACCCAAACCTTGTAGTTTTTATTAATTGTATTACCAAATTGGTATCAAATAAATATTAAGCATTGGTGATAAAGTTAACAATTTAATTTGAGGATTTGTATCTGGGAGAAGGTACTGTACCCACTATGTTCAGCAGTTATAGACTGGGCTTGTAGAGAATAAATAAAATAAATCAATATAGACCATGACTGTGTAATTATCCTTAAATGTTGTTATACAATGCACCTAATAACAAGTATGGCATTTTGAAACATGATGTGCAACAACTGTAATTTGTGTGCATTTTGTTGTTAACTAAGATGATGTTATGATTTATTTTTTGTTTTGTCTTCGGAATGATGGGAGTTAAAGACAAAAGGCGGAGACTAGTGGAGAAACGATCAAGATGCCACCTTGTCCCTCTGATTAGACGGCATGTTAAGTCAAGAAGTAGCATAATTAGTGATGAGTGGAGGGCATACAGGAGTGTGCTGAGTAACATGGGGTACAACCACTACACCATAAACCACAGCAGGTGGTTTGTGAACCCCCAGACGGCAGTCATACCCAACATAATGAAAGAGCTTGGTCGACCGTCAAAGGACATGTCCGTAGACTGAGAGGAAACCGTACAGAGAGTTTGTTGGAGGAACACCTCAAGGTTCCTGAATGGTCATCTTGGCTCTGCTCACCCTGATGGACTGCTTGGACGCTTGTTCAAGGATATACACAAAGCCTTTCCAGTCTGAACACCATTATGTCTTACCTAGTCTTTAATTTATGTCTGAGAAAAGCTTTTATGTTTAAATATGTGTATCAGTCATACTAAATAGTCATTATTTTGAGTCCTGATTTTCTTCATGTGTGAATAAAGTGTTTTGCTTGGTTCTGTTGCTTCTTACTTTGCATTTCATGTGAAAAATGTGTATTAGGTCTGCGTGAATGTTATAACTCATTAATAAATGTGTTAAAAACAACACACCCTTTCAGTAGTTATAAATATTAGTGACTACTCAATAGATGGTGATATGTGTCACACTTTGCAATAAGGCTCCCTTTTACCAATTATAAATGGTAGTAACTCATTAATAAATGGGAATGTGTTTCACTCTTTACAAGGCTCCCTTTTAGCAGTTATAAATGTTAGTAACTCATTCATAGATGGTCATAAGAGATGCCAAGAAACATCAAGATGGAAGGGGGGAGAATCAACTCGGTGAACAACAGATACAAAGGATGCTGGCTGATGAAGAAGACGAAGTAAGCTAAGTAGCCAATATAAGGCTTAGCAGTACAGATAGATGTGGGCTCACTATTTGGCAAGCAACCGTTCACAGTTGCCCTGTTTATCTCATGTCTTATAAAAGCTTATTAATGTTTTATAAAGTGTTCACAACCTAATTAATAAATGAGTTACAAACTATTCGTAAACCCTTTATAAGGGTAGTCTTATTGTAAAGTGGTACCCACTTTTTACATTCAAACATTGTACAAAGACTGTGCAAGGTATATTACTTTTTTAATAAGCTTAAAGTTACACTTGCTAAATGCTAAAATAAGTCAAATGTGCATGTACAAATGTAAATGCGGAACTTGCCCATATGTTGTAAATGTACCTGTATAGAAACTATATCAAAACAATGCTGATAACATTTGTTTTTTTCCATACAGTGAATACACTGATTCAGGATAACCGTACTTGTTAATTCTAGTTCTTGCAATCTCATGAGCAGTAACACAGGGCAGTGCATTTGAGCGCTGCCTTGGCGCATTTACAGCGTCCAGTGCATCCCCTCCTGCAACCACAGTGGATTAGTTCATAACATGACTTTCATGCCTCTGGAAGTGTGGTCCAAAGTGGTTGCCACTCTGTTCCCTCCTTCACCCAACCCCAATCAGAAGGGCTTGGCAGCACAAGGTTAGGAAACAGCGTCTGATTCCAAATGTTGACCTTGTAGGCTGTGCGTTTTACATGTTGTTCTCGAGCGGCTCGTGTTGGAGGGATGTTCTCCAGAGGCCTTGATTTCTGAGTAAAAAGCTGTTTCCTTGCTTCATTCACTTCCACAATGTCACTGGTTCTATTGTATATCTCCATCTCCTGTATTTGTTCTGAACTGCACATATGACGTGCAGAATCAGACGTGTGAGCATGGGGAGAGTGTGGTCAGGTCACACGTGGCAGGGGAGCAGAGCACAGTATTTCCAATTTGGTGACTTCTTTGGAGAGGAACCTCATTCCACAAGAAGTCCTTCCAATTCTTTGGAATTGCAGTCGTTGGTAGGACTCACCTTCTGACACCCTTGCCCCTCTTCTGTCGTGTTGAAGCTTTCAAGCTGCCTGGCGTGTACACATCCCAGATGGCATCAAGGCCTTATTAACTGTTAGCTCCATTAGCCAAACACGCCGTTGGACTCCCACCGGCTACTAACAGCTAACCAGCTCTCTTGCTACCGACATGAGAAGACACACTCTATTTTATTCAGGGCTCGGTTCAGTTAGTCATTTGCTAAGCAATAGTTTACATGCATACATACAATTGTCACTTTGGTGTGCAAATCTGGACGGGAACAATTTGTAATCCGTAGCTGAAGCAAGATTCCAAACTGAAGCAGTTGTTGATCATTTGCAGGCTCCTACAGGCCGATTAAGAGTAGTGAGGAGTCAGCAGTCAATGACAGTATAAAACAGTGAAGAAAATATGTTGTAAAGAAAATATATATTTATTTTTATTTATTTTTTGTAAACATTACGTACACAAAATATCACACATATTTTTTCTGAAGATGCACTCTAGAAATGTCATGCTTCTTTCACAAAATGCACAATAGGTTTGCTTATCCGCTGCACTAAGTGTACCTTTTTCCTCTGAGTACGGTGACAGAGGCAATAATATCAACTGTTACTCTGGCTGATGAGATAAGTTTTCATGTTGACTGGTTAGAAATGTTGAGCAGTGGTGCTTGAAATAAACAAGGCAGAACAGCTGCTCTGGGGTGCTGCTTGAACATGTGAGAGGCCTGCTGTTCACACATCAAAGTGACTTTATCTCAGGTGCTCATTCCAAATAAAGTCAGTGCGCACCCCCCTTCCATCTGGAATTAAATGCGATCGGATATCAGTGTCGCAAGATACATTTATTACAGGTATATTTGACAGGAAATGCATCTGTGGCATGCAGAGATGTCTCATAAAGATAACTGTTTTCCTGAGAAGCAATTTTGGAGACATGTGAATATTATAGCTAAATTGACCGTACAATTCCCCGGTGCTAAAGTAAGTAAGTAAAAAATGTGTGAAAATTAAAAAGATGCAATGTTATTTCAATTGTATGGAAAATGATAAGGGCCACATGTGATTTTATGTTTGAAAAAAAAAACTTTTAGCCAGACTTTTCAGATGTGGCCCAAATCCTTTTAAGCGGTGCTTAAGCAAAACGCCTGCTCTATGGGCCTAGATACGGGTACTTTTGCTTTCGAGTCAGGCCATTTGGATTCATGCGCCAATGAGCGACTTTGATAGGAATTAACTGGGCCCGCCTCCTACTCTGTATCCAGTTCTCTTTACACACTGCCGGATCAAAACAAAAGTCACCAACTGGATTTAACTAAGCCAATTTGTAATAGCCTTCCATTGGATAATTACTGCAGTAATTAATATGTTTCAGCTGTCAACAAGTTGTTTAACCCTAGCTGATGCGGTGAGTAGCTTCTCAATTCTTAAACAACCATGTCAGAAGACATATCCTGTGGTTGTGGAAAGGATGTTCATCAGTTTCAGAAGGGTCAAGGTATTGGCCAGCATCGAGCAAGGAAAGAAACTCAAGAGCTTGCTGAAACTACTAAAATTGGGTTAAGAACTGTCCAACGCATTATTAAAACCAAATCAATGAATCCAGATGTACCATGTTCCAGAGTGATGGGCGCATCAGGGTAAGAAGAGAGGCTGATGAACTGATCCCATCATGCCTAGTGCCTACCGTACAAGCCTGTGGGGGCAGTGTATGATCTGGGGTTGCTGCAGTTGGTCAGGTCTAGGTTCAGCAACCTTATGTTCCAAAGAATGAGGTCCTCTGACTACCTGAATATACTGAAGGACCAGGTCTTTCCATCAATGGAGTTTTTCTTCCCTGGTGGCACAGGCATATTCCAGGATGACAATGCCAGGATTCCTCGGGCTCACATAGTGAATGAGTGCTTCAGGGAACAGGAGACATCCTTTACACTCATGGATTGGCCACCACAGCGTCCAGACCTGACTCTCCCATCATCAATACAAGATCTTTAATTATTGCAACTCTGGACAGAAATACATTTTGTGACGTTGCAGAAGCTTATCAAAATGATGCCACAGCGACTGCATGCCGTACTCAAAGCTAAAAGCTTGACTGAGTCCCTCACACTCTTCCAGTCCCGCCTCAAAACACATCTCTTCTCCTCTGCCTACCCATAGCCCCCACCATCAATCCATGCCAATTGATCGTCTTTATTAGTCCTTGTTTTTTTTCTACTCCCCCCATCCTAAAGCAGTCCAATTAAATATTAGTCTGCAACTTTTTTTTGGGGAAGGGAAGTGTACATCCAGGGTTTGATACATCAGTTACCTAAGACCTAATTCAAAGATTCCTAACATGAAAATATACAGAATGTCTTCTGTCCGAAAATATTAATCTAGGATTAAAAGACAGGTCAAAAATTACTTACAAGGTGAATGAGTTCAAAAGTGTGCAGATTTTATGAGGATGAAAAGCAATACAATAGAAGGGAAGAGAAGAAAGCTATGGCCATGTCAAAAAGAGACACACTGAGAAAGTGACGGATATAAAAAAAAGACCAGACCAAAGAGCATAGTGAACCGGCCACCACTGCTGAAAGAAACACTTCCCTGAAAGACAGGGGGAAAGAAGTGGTTGTGCCAAGAAAAGGGAGAACAGAAAGACAAAATATGACAGAAGAGACGGATTAGAGATACAATGGATGAGATGAGAAAAGGGAGGGAAGGAGGAGGAGCAATGCTTCACACCAGGATGATTTCCACCTGATGTATGTGGTCGATCAGCCTGTCTCACTGCCCTCCCCTCCCTGTCCCCACACACCTTGTCTCACACCTCCTCCCTCCCTGTGGTCTGCTGTGTATGGAGTGATGTTCCATAGAAGACACAATGGCCTCCTCTGGGTAGAAAGAGCTTCGGAACAAAAGGCTTCATGTGCTTTTAGCGCTCTTTCTTTTACTCCTTGCCTGGGGAGAGAAATGGAAAACACACTTTATGCAGGACCACCGCTTCCAGATTCCTCACTTCGGATTAGGCAAAGGAAAGGAGTTTCTTTTTTATAAACGCTTGATCAAATGACTGTGTAACATGTCAATGGTCTCTCATGGTGACTAAATAATCAGTAACTCTTGAAATTGTTTGAGCCAGCTTCCTCATTACATGAACATTACCTGCACCTAGGATATGGACTGCTCAGCACTTGTATCCCTTGTCCCACATCCCACATTTGGAGAGAATGTCTTGCACTTTTATTGGGCCAAGTTTCAAAAGTGAAACCTCTGCAGGACAGAAACTTTTCTAAACTTTTCTAAACGGGCTGTGGATGTCAACCTGCGTACTCGAGGGTTACCTCAAGGGAAGGATACGTTGATAAGCCCAGGAATGTTGCGAGTCCCTACAAAGTATGCAGATGTGATGCGCCAAAGCAGCAAAAATAAACCAGACCACAAACCGGCCATTTTATGCACTATAGTAAAATCTCCGTGAGGACTGAGCAACACAGAGATCCGGAGAGAAACAACCCGACAGAGGATCTCTTCCCCTCTCCATCCCTTGCAATTTTTCTTTAAGTTATTAGTAATATACTTGGTTATTAATGACAATATATACATGTATTAATGCAGTGGTGGATGGATTGATGTACTCATGTCTTGTTATATAACAATATATACAATTATTAATAACTAAATTGTGTGTGGGAGTTCGGGAACCTTAGGGAAGTCATTCTGAAGGCCTAACCTGCATATGCCAATTCAATTCAATTCAAGTGTATTTATATAGCGCAATATCAAAAATCATATTTGTCTCAGAGGGCTTCACAAATCAACAAACACAATTGACAATGTAAAAGTAATGTAAAACAAAGTAAAAACAACAAACATATCTTGCAAGATAAATGTGAAAATACCAATGAAAAAGGTACATAACACAATGACACAAATACAGTTAGAGTACAATAATTTAAATTCCATAACACTAAGGGTCCATGAGGATGTTTAAAAGGGGGTTTAAAACCAGTCCTAACTGTACGCTGTAGCAAAAAGGAAAGTCTTCAGCCTACTCTTAAATGTGTGGACACTGTCTGCCTCCCTAATCGACACTGGAAGTTGGTTCCAGAGGAACGGGGCTTGGTAGCCTGGGAACCACCAACAGACCTGCACTCTGGGATCTTAATGCCCTAGAGGGGCAATAGGGGATTAAAAGATCCTGTAGGTAGGATGGTCCCTGACCATTGAGTGCTTTGTATGTAAGTAAAAGTATTTAAAAATAAATCCTGGATTGAACTGGGAGCCAGTGCAAAGCTGCTAAAACAGGAGTGATGTGGTCTTTGTTCCTGTTAAAACCCGGTGATTCGATGGTTTAGCACATTGGGAAATGGTGTTTATGCGATGTGAAATCCGAAAACATTTAAAAAAATTAAATAATACTTTATTCCGAGTGAGATCAGTCCAGCCGTGCGTCATGTCTCTTAAAAATCACTGTTGCCGGAAATACATCCCTGGAGGATACATCAGTGTACTCTCAGTTATGGCTCCTCCAGAGAGCCTCCTCAGTCTTCTGTTAGTGACCTGGAAATCGATGTCAGTGCGCCATTTTGAAGGACATCCCAATTCTCTAAATGTACATCGAGGAGGCAAACATTTGATAAATGACCACACAGAGGAAACAGGAGGCAGTACCGTGGATCCTAACAGCTGACTGTGTTTTGGAGTGGTGTTGATTCCGCATTATGATAATGCTTTAGGTTATCAGTGTAGTTGTCTTATACTGCATTACATTTAGAGATCATTTCTTATTCTCCTCTACATTTAATTTGACTAATTTCACCAGTGAACGTTCCAAAATAGACTGGCTTATATTTAAATACATGTTTTTTAATTGATAAGGACGCAGAGTCTCTTGATTTCAGTCCAAAAATTAAATGCTGAGTCATTTTAAATTAAAGTATGTGTCAAATTGAGTATTGGCAGACAAAATCTTTCTCTCAGCACTTTATCAGCAATAATTGCTCTTGGTATGCATGTTCATAGAGCTGCTGAAGCCCGTACTAAAAGCTTTTATTTCCTCTACTTCATCCTAATTGTTACCACAGAGACTCAAGGTTGTAGCTTTCGGCGAGATAGAGAGGAGAGATGACCTTTATTTAATTGGCCTACCTTCTCTCCACAAACACACACACAAGTATAATCACGTGATAGATCACCTTAGAACACCCTGATTGTCAGTGTGTGTGCTGAGAGAATGACATAATAAGTGTACACAGGTGTCAGGTAAACAAAATAAATTGCAGCACTTGGGCACCCTTTGTTTCGAGTCTTTCGTGGTGTGTGTGTGTTAAATGTGTCTTAGAAAAAGGCTTTACATGTCCGTCTTCCCCATTAATCTGCCGTCAGATTTCTGGATAACACACGCGTCTCTCTCGTAAGTACAGAGTGTGATTCCTCAAGGTTTCAGGGAAGATGAAGGGTCCTCGCTTACAGACTTCCTCCAGGCGCCAGCTAAAATCTTGCCTAGGGCAGCAAATTGAGGAGTTATTTTCCAAAACGCTATATATCCATTTTAATAGTTTTCAGGAAAATGACATTTTTTACCTAGACCCACACATTTTGTTAATATTACATTTATATATATATATATATATAGGATATATAGCGATTTGGCATGAAACGTTGATAGAGCAGTGAATAGGTTCAGTACACAGCAAAATGGCCCAACAAACTCAATTTTCAATTTGGCTTTTATAGCGTTTGGAAAAGAACTCCTCATATATTTATAAAAACCCTCTACAGTCAAGTCAGTCTATTTGTATGTTTTCCCTTTTCCCGTCTGCTTTGCAGTCTACTTGTATGTGTTGGGACAGAGTGTCTGTAGTTTGTGCACATTATAATACATTTTTGGTTGAAAAAAAAAGTCATAATTCTCAATTTGTATTTGTGCACATCACATTAACCATGGTATGAACCAATATGAAGTCATGAATCAGTCCTGATGTTCCTCAGTCCGTGCTGTGGTGAAAGTAGACATTTTCCTTTTAGACAGTGTAACTCATATATTACACTACTTTTATGAACCTAAGACTTTGGTAAACCAAATCTAAAACACCAACATTTGTGTTTTCACAAGAGTTTTGAAGATTTCCAAAAATCGGATGTCAAATGTTCAGCTTTAGAGCTAATTATCTTATCACACAGTGATAAATCTTAGTGAGGATATTATGCTCACACTGTGTTGGTCAGCACTTTGATTTCGTTTTTAATATACTGCTGCCTTTACTCTCTGTGCGTGCTTTGGGTGGGGAGGCAAACTGGAGCATCAATGTGGATTTTACCTGCTAGAAAGAAACCTTTTGTCATGGCGTCAATGACAGGTTGACAGCTAATAAAGTCTGCGGTGCTGTGGTTAGAGGAATGAGAGGCCCGCGGGGGAAGCCATGGCTTGGCTACTCCTGTTGACTTCTATTTATGTATGTTAGTGGTGGGAGCTAGAAAGGGGTCGGTGGAATTGTGTCTGACAGATTCTGTTATTAGCTGTGAAAGAGTGTGTGTTAGAATGAACGTGTGTGTGTATCAAAGGAAATTTGTTTTCCGGCCGTGACAAACTGGGCATCTTTCACTGCAAAAACAAGGATATATGTAAAAAAATAAAGGGACGGAAATATGGAGAAATGAGAAGGGGATTAATGGCGGGCAGGAAGGAAGGAAATATAAAAGTAATGGATACATAGATGCAGGATTTAGACAGAAGAAAATGACTCGTTACATCAGGTTGAGTTCAGACATAAATCTTAGAAAGTATTCAGCTCCAGCTCTGTGATCTGGTCTATTCCTCCTAAAGTTAACAAATCATTCATTCATCCTCCTACTTTCAATTATCAAACTGTCAAAATGTTACATCCCCCTGGGGAATATAGTGCTGTTAACTCCTAATGCGCTGCTGCATACTGGAGTTTATCTTGATGTGTATTATCTTGATATAAAATGTATAAATCTGATTTACTTGTGACCTCACCCAGCAGAGTTGTACTTCAGTGAAGTGATTTCCAACTGGTCTAACCTTAGGGTCTACAATTGTACTTTGTTATTTAGCTCTGTGCACCTAATTACTATATATTTCATTTTGTAACTTAAAACAACACTTTTTAAAAACAGCAACCGGAACTTTAACCTTCATTAATAGAACATGTGTTATTGTGTATTCATTGCATTAGTGGGTAACTTTGTATTGCATAATTACAAAAGCTTGGTTTACTTTAGCAATTATACAACAAAGCATTAAGTAACACTTGTTGGCTTGTTAGTGAGAGAATGTGGTAGTTTCCATCAAAATACATTTGTGGAACAATCAGCTATTGTCTAAAACTAGCTTGTAAACAGTTTTTTTTTAAATATAGTTTTAAAGAAAGCAGGTAAGCTGACAGCTATGTGTGAAATGATCCAGTTGGAGACATCTTTCAACTACATTAATGTATCTCCAGTTGCCAATTGGTCTTCAGTGGACCGAAAAGGAAGTCTTGGTTCGTTGATCAAAATGCTATATGCTTAGGGGGCTGTGTTTGCTAAAAGTCTAAAACTGATTAACTGTACCTTGTGTTATAGGAGTTTGAGAATGTTCTTAACCCATACATGAATACGTCATGATTTAACCAATCAGATAACTTCCAAATCACAACATTTGGAGATACATGGTTTTCACAGGAAGATAATAGTATAGGTATGAGGGAGACCCGGGCCAGGCCCTCCCATTTGACATTCATGCCCTCCCCCAATAAACACGTTTACTTTTATTTATAAATAAAACGTGTATATTTATTTATAAAACATTTTTTAAATTATAAATGAACTGTGAACGTTAATCCTACTATGTATGTGATGTCAGATAGTAACATAAGAGTAATAAATGAAAAACAGGTATGAAAGACTATACTGTATGACGGTAAAACAAGAATAGAGTTTAAAAGGGGAGTGATTTGTAAAATATCCAAAAAAAGAAATAGTAAATCTGTTTACAGTTCTGTTTCAAATGGGTGTTGAGAGAGGTATCCATAGATCTCTTCATTTTGCTCTCAAAGTGCACCAGATTGATGCATTTAACTTCAATATTTATTATAGTTTCACGGGATTTCAAGATGGCGCCTGTGTCGGCACGCCGCTCCCTCAGCTCTCTGCCTTTAGCTATCCTGTGTTTGCTTTATGTTTGTCAGAATGTCCCTGCTCTGCTTGTCTATGATCGCCAAGCTCTCCTCCACCTAAGACCCTCACTGGAGTTTATACTGCTGCCCAAACCTATACCTGGCAACCGTAAATCGACTCCCCCCCCTCTACTGTCAGATATTCCCACCTACCTGCGCCGGTTGCCCTGCATCCTGCCTCACCGTAAGCGCTTCAGACGACGGGGAAAGCGTGGTGGCGTGCTTGTCCATCAAATAGCTCACCTGACGGCTGCCCCGCGCGGCGTTCAACACGCACATCTTCGTCAGCTGAGACGCTCTACACCTTCAGCCAGCCCGGAGAGAAAACTCTGCATGGCTTTGCTAAATGCTAGGTCAATAGCTAACAAGACGTTCCTGTTAAACAACTTCTTCACCTCTCATGATCTGGATTTAATGTTCCTGATGGAGACCTGGGCCCACACCGGCGAGTATGTACCGTTTTCTGAACTTCTTCCTCCCGACTGTACTTTCTTTAGCTCCCCCCGTACCACCGGCCGTGGTGAGGGTATAGCTTCGGTGTTTAAAGCTAATCTCCAATGCCGCTTGCTTCACCCAGTAACCAGCTATGCTAGCTTCGAGTTACAGCTCTTTGAATTGAACCCAGCCTTGCCTATACTCTGCGCAGTCGTGTATCGTCCGCCAAAGTATAATAATGATTTTATAACTGACTTTTCTGACTTTTTGTCCGGGATCATGGTGAAATATGATCGTGTTTTGATCTGACTTTAATGTCCATGTGTGCTGCGAGTCTAAACCTCTGGTTAAGGATTTTTTAAATCTCCTCGACTCTTTCGGTCTTATTCAGTCCGTGGCTGGCCCAACACATGATAAAGGACACACCCTAGATTTAGTATTATCGTTTGGATTGTCTATCTCTGTGGGTGAAATCTGTGTAGGAACGCGTATCTCAGACCATTTACCGGTTCTGTTTACAACCTTGATCCCTTCTGCAGGAGTCGAATTACGTGCTCCTGCGCGTCGTCTGCGTTCAATTAACCCCTTGACTGCCTCACAGTTTTCAGATGCCTTTAATACTTATCCGATTTGTAAATTAGAGGTGAACTGTGCTCTTAGTGCGGATGAGCTCATCTCTTTGTTTGATTCGACATGCAGACTAATACTGGATTCCGTTGCTCCTTTTACGCTTAGACGCAACAAAGTTCTCTCAGAGCCGTGGCTCATTGATTGTACTCGCGCTTTTAGACGCGCTTGTAGGCGTGCAGAGAGAAAATGGAAAAAGGATAAACTTCATGTCTCCTTAGAAATTCTTCGTGCCTGCCTTTCCGATTATCAGACGGCAGTCAAAGCAGCCAAAACAGGCTCTCTGTTAATCTCCAAAAACAGCCATAAACCTCAAGTTCTTTTTAATGTCCTTAACTCGATCATTAATCCTTGTGATGCTTCTCCAATTGTGCCATCAACTACTCTCTGCGATTCATTTCTTAAATTTTGTATCGAAAAAGTAGCGGTTCTTAGGCTAGCCCATACTGGTGCTACCCCAGATCCTGCTCCATTTCTGTGCCCTGCTGCCCTCGAACATTTTGAGCCTGTCTCACTCTCTCTTCTCTCGGATGTAGTCAAGCATCTGCGGCCGACAAACTGCAGCTCAGACAGCATTTCCTCTAGCCTTCTCAGAGATGTTTTTGAATCAGTTGGAGCAAGTGTTTTATTGCTTGTAAACACTTCTCTTAGCTCAGGATGTGTCCCAGCTGCCTTCAAACATGCCGTGGTTAAGCCACTACTTAAAAAGAAAAATCTCGATCCCTCCATTCTCGCAAACTTCAGGCCCATCTCCCAGCTACCCTTTTTATCTAAAGCCCTGGAGCGAGTAGTCTACGCCCAGCTGCAGTCGTTTTTAATCACGCACGGCATCCACGAAAAGTTTCAGTCTGGCTTTAAACCTATGCATAGCACTGAAACAGCCCTTTCAAGAGTTTTTAATGATCTGCTCTTAGCCGCCGACTCAGGTAGCCCAGCTGTCTTGGTGCTGTTAGACCTAACTGCTGCCTTTGACACTGTGGACCATAACATCCTGTTGTCACGGCTTGAACAGTCCGTAGGCATTACAGGCTCTGCCCTAGCATGGTTCAGGTCTTATTTGACGGACCGTAGCTTCTCAGTGCAGTTAGGTGCCTTCTCCTCTGCCACAGCCCGTCTTACTTGTGGGGTTCCCCAAGGCTCGATTCTGGGCCCCATCCTTTTTCTATTGTATATACTGCCCCTAGGTTCAATTCTCACAAAACACAATATCCCCTTCCATTGTTACGCGGATGATGTACAGATGTATCTGCCTTTCAATCTAAATACCAACTCATTACAGCAGTTGAAGGACTGCCTAACAGAGATTAAATCCTGGCTGAGCCAAAACTTCCTCACCCTTAACGAGAGCAAGACCGAGGTCATCTTCTTTGGACCGCAAACAATAATCTCCCCGGTTGATATTCTGGGCTCCCTCAATAAAAATATCCTCCCCTCTGTCATGAACCTTGGAGTGACCTTCAATAGCGCCTTTAAATTTGATAAGCAGGTTAGCACTGT
Source organism: Gobionotothen gibberifrons (assembly GCA_943591055.1). Lineage (NCBI taxonomy): Eukaryota > Metazoa > Chordata > Actinopteri > Perciformes > Nototheniidae > Gobionotothen > Gobionotothen gibberifrons. The sequence continues at coordinate 365,452 of CALSBZ010046679.1, read as the reverse complement.
AGTCAAGACCTGCTTTTTCAAAATACGACTATTGGCTAAAACCAAGTCATTTTTATCTACTAAAGACCTAGAAAGGGTTATTAACGCCTTTGTTACCTCGAGATTGGATTACTGCAATGCTCTGTATGTGGGGATGGACCAGGCCTCAATTAGACGTCTCCAGCTAGTTCAGAATGCAGCTGCACGTCTTCTCACTGGCCATAAAAAGCGTGACCATATTACCCCAATTCTGGCTTTATTGCACTGGCTTCCAGTGCGGTTCAGAATATATTTTAAACTCCTTTTATTCGTTTTCAAAGCCCTAAATGGGCTGGCTCCTGCCTATATAGCCGAACTTCTCCATCGCTCCACCCCAGGCAGAGCCTTAAGGTCGGCTGATCAGCTGTTGTTGATAGTGCCTAAGACTAGGCTTAAAACCCGAGGGCATCGAGCTTTTGCAGCGGCTGGCCCTAGGCTCTGGAATACTTTGCCCCTCCATGTGAGGTCGGCCCAGACCCTGTTTTTTTTTTTTTAAATCAACACTTAAAACTCATTTTTTCTCTCTGGCTTTTGGTTAATATTATTCGAATATAGGAATATGTATGCATATGCAGTATGCATCTTATCTTAATCAATCCACTACTTAAAATTAATATTTAAAGCAGTCCCTCTTTCGACCTTCCTCCATCTATCTCACCTCTGGGACATGGGAAATGGGGGTTCATCACTTTAACATTTCTCTTTATACCAACCTTTACCCTCGCAGCCTCTCCGGAGTGCTGCCAAGAGCGTAATAGGTCAGAGTAACAGGCTTATTCCAGCCGGGGGGTGTGGACATTATCCAACGACCTATCCCCTTCCCACTCGATGTTTTGTCTCAGATGTGTGTGTGTGTGTGTGTGTGTGTGTGTGTGTGTGTGTGTGTGTGTCTGTGTGTGAGTCTGTGTGGAGGTGTAGGGGGTGTATGTGTGTGTGTGTACATTGTGTCTATTTATTTCTCTTTCTCTCCCTCTCTCTGTTTTCTATCCTCACCCTATTTCTAACCATAGTCATTAGTTAATTTACTACATAAATGCTGCCTTCGCCATGGACTTCTAATAGAACTGCTCGGGTCTTGATAGATTGTGTGGGGAGGTTTCAGGAGATCTTTCTTGAGGGTTATCAAGAATAACTTTTATCCAATGACCTTTTCCCTCTCTATCTGTGTCTGTGTATTCTCTTGTTCCGAGTAACCCAGCCAAATCTCTTTTTCTTGTTTTTCTTATCTATATCTACGCCGGGTTCCGGAGTCGAGGCTGATCGTCTTGCTGTAGTCCTGTGTCGTTGATCCTCTTTCCTGACCTCTGGATTAAGTCGCGGACTTGGGACTGTGGCTGAACCTGTCTCTGCGGTCCTGCCTGGGTCTTGTCACGCTGCTTCACTGATGGCTTCCACAGGATTGTAGCTGACATCTTCGTGGATTCGTCTTCTTATTACAGACACACACATTTCCTAACATTTCGGTCTATAGGCTGTAAAATGTATTATCTCGTCGATTTACACACCGCTTTTCTTGCGCGTCTGTCCGTCCTGGGAGAGGGATCCCTCCGCTGTTGCTCTCCCTGAGGTTTCTCCCATTTTTTCCCCTTAAAACTGTGGGTTTTCTCCGGAAGTTTTTCCTTGTACGATGTGAGGGTCTCGCATATTGATATTCTGAACAATCTGTGCTGTTGTATTTGCTATAAAGTGTCCCTACTGTAGGCTATTTGTATTATGTGTACAGCACTTTGGCTCGACCAAAAATCGTTTATAAATGTGCTCTATAAATAAAACTTGATTTGATTTGATTTGATTACAAATAAAATCTTCCCGGGGGAGCATGCCCCCGGACCCCAGGAGGTGAGGACCCCCCTAGAGGAGATTAGGTCCGCCCCCACTTAAAAAAAATAGCACTTTACCCCTGCTTACACCTATATGTTGAGCTGATTATCGAGCCTTCATTGTTACAGTCGCGGGTACACTGTGTGCGTGTGCGTGTGGGGAGTGTTGCAGTAGAAAATTCCACTGTAGCGCCCGGTGGCGATACATTAATGGGAAACCCTACATGTTTGAGCACCCTCTATGAAACATCAAGCTACCCCACAGCACCCCCAAAATATAATCTCTGGCGCCGATACTGGCCGCGGCACAAGACGGTTTTGTGTGCCCTCCCATGAAAATCATATGCCCTCTCTGTAGATTTGTTCTGGCGCCGGGCCTGGTATGAGGTACGAATATTGGCTTCGTAGAGAATAAGGAGAACTGAAAAGCACAATCTTTAGACAGAGCAGGAAAGGTAAAAGCAAAGTTTATTAGGATGTTGATTAGAACAGGGTTCTGAAAAAGGGCAGGAACAGGGAGGCAAAGGTTCAAAAAGGCAGGCAAGGGTTGATAAACAAGGTAGGCAGGATAATAAGAAAAACAGACTGGATCATTACAGTGTGAATGGCACGATACACAATCTGGCGGAGTGCTATGGCTAAAGGGCAGGTGCATGTACTGTGGAGCTGATGGGGGGGGTTCTGATCTGATGTGCAGGTCATTTTGGGGGAACACACTGGGGCATCAGATGGACAGGGAAGCAAAGCCAAAGTCTAAAATGGGTCAAACGAATAACATTAATCAATCAATCAATCAATGTTTATTTATATAGCCCAATATCACAAATGTTACATT
>CALSBZ010046679.1:321672-347779 GCA_943591055.1 Gobionotothen gibberifrons | reverse complement strand
TGTACATGAAAGTGTTGTGTTCAAAATTCCAGGAAAGACAGACGACTTCTAAGTTTAACTATTTATTATGAGAGAGCAAAAGATATATATCACTTGGCCAAGGACTCCGTCACGTCATAGAATTTACAGGCAGCAAAACTGTAATCTGTAACCACCATATCCGTAAAGGGCCGCGAACCTTGTGCGTCAATACATTTTTATTACACAGGGCGTTGCCCGTACATTTATGATTGGTCAAGACTAGCTGAAGAGATACCATGGTTTAGACTTGGTTTTCTTTGGTAGGTGAGTTCCGGCCGGGTGTGTGGTTTGGGAGTGGGGATGAAAGTAAGTCCTTTTTCCAGCACCTCTGGGCGGTCGTGAGGTAGAAAACGGCAGAAAGATTGGTTATGTTTGACTGGTGGGGAGTTGTGATTTGGCAATTATCCCCGTCTATAAGTTTAACTGTTCCTTCCAGTACCTGAGCAACATCTTGGCCGTCTGGGTGGTCCAGTGTATATTGTCATTATTGACTCTAAAGAGAAGTGGGTTCATTTCCGGTATGAAGTTATATGTCAGGGCTATGGTGTTGTTGATGGTTGTCAGAGTCTGTTGTTGAGGGTTGAGTAGGTCTGAAAAGTTGATGATGGGGATGTAGATGGTAGCGTTGGGGAAGGTGGTGTTGGTTTGCTTCCACATTGCTTGCAGTTGTTTAGTGGAAGTCGTCAGTAAAGTCTCCGAAAGTCCGTTATTGGGTCCTATTGAAACGATGACCTGTGTAGTGTTATGGCAGGGGGAGAGTTTGTTGAGAATGGCTGTGATGTGGTGGAATTTTGCACCGGGGAAACTATCAATCTGCAGGTTTGGGTGTGAGAAACTGGGGATGCGGGAGAGGTTGGAGTGACCTAGGATGATGGTCTTCTTCCGTGTCACCAACGACCATACCTGTAGTTTGCGAGGTTAGGGTTGGGGGGGGGGGGGGGAATTATCTCTGTACTTGTAAATGTAATAGAAAGACAACTAGTCAATTCAATTGATGTCAGTTAATGAGAAAAAAATCTAAATTCACACAGGGACTTGGAGTCTCGGATATGTTGGATCAATCCAAGTAATCTCAGCAGACAAACAGTGGCTCTCAGTGGACGAGATGAGAGAAGAGAGTTAGCCAAATGTGTGTGTGTGTGTGTGTGTGTGTGTGTGTGTGTGTGTGTGTGTGTGTGTAGTCTTTGGCCGGCGAGATGTCACTACGGGTTTACAGCGCTTTGCCAAGGACAAGTGGGGTCTCTATGATGCCATGTTTGTCTCTTTTTGAACACACACAGACAGATCAAATAGAAGACAAGTGAGCACACAGAGAATCACTTTGAGCATTTCTGGCAGGGAAGGACGTGGTGTAGCAACACTGATCAAACACTCATCATACAGGGGGGGGGGAGACTGACAGGCGATGATGCAAGGCGAACAAAAACATGGTGGTCCAGCTGGAGTTTCATATGCCTGCTGATCACTGCCTCTGTCACTCTCTCTGAGTCTGACACTTTATCTTTATTCCTCACATTAATTTCTTCCTTTTCACTAAGGCCTTAGGCCGCTGACACTCCTGGTCTCTCCTCGGTTCTCCTTTTCCTCTTTCTATTCGTCCTGATCAGTTCTCAGATTTGTCTTCTGAGTTGAATCACTCCAGCTACTCTGGCCTGCAAGAGTCTCGATGTGAAAAGCACTGCTTCAAATTATTGTATTACTTTACATGTTAGGGCCATGTAGCTTATACGTAGCCTATAATACATCAAAAATTAGAAAGCATTTATCAAACGTGACGCACACAGAGAGCTGTGTTTAGACTGTTTACTTTGTATCTTCCCAGTTTGAAGGTGAAGGATGTAACCTGTTTCATTGGATCCAGCCTGGTTGCTTTCATGTGTGAGAGTAACTTCCATGGACTTTATAGTACAGCATAGTTAATTAAATAAAAATGATCGATCTCAAAGCTAGCGCTGTCACTGTGTAGTACGTAACGTAATGCTCCGAACAGCCACTGTCTGTTAAAAGTTAACGATTCAAACAGGAGAGTTTTTAATATTTAGTTTCAAGCCATCATCTTTACTTAACACAAATCTAGTCGAAGGGGAAATGCTCCCAGGGGAAGCTGATCCACCTTCAGGTGCCGTCTCGTCATCGTCTCGTTTTCGTCATGGAAAAAAAGGTCGTTGACGAACATATTTCGTCATAGTTTTAGTCAACGAAATTAACACTAATTCACACATCAGAGAACCCAGGAAGAAAACAATGGAAAATGAGAAATCTCCAATGAGGCGTTCTGGGGCAGCATAGACAGGTATTTTCTCTGTTACCCCTCATTTCCACCGGGTCCGTCTGCGTCACGTAACGGCTGCGCCGCGTAACGGCTGCGCCGCGTAACGGCTGCGCCGCGGTTTTGGTCCGGCCTCCTCCGGCGTCATACCCTTCCGGGCGCGTTTCAGAAGCATTACGGAAGCGGAGCGTCTTGCCTGTCTGCTCGCAGTTTTTGTTGATTTGGGCATATTTCCTGGGCAGGCTACTTTGTACAGACAAAGTTAATAATAATTATAATATCCCAGTTATAAACGAAAGATGTGTTGCTGTATTTTAGTGGTAAAATCATCATAATTATTCTATATATATCATTTACACAGTGACTGTAAACCGGAGGAGAACGCTGGCATTTCTCCTCCTACTTGAACGACTACGGAGGGATAGGGTCTGCAAAATGAGTTTGTGTGTGTATATATATATATATACATATGCTCTGAACGTTCCACTTCCTGCCTGCCCGACATTACCTTACGGCTGCGTTGCGTCGAAAAATAGACTTCAATCCTATTTCGAGCGGAGCCCAGCGGCGAGACGCTTCTGGGACGCTTCTGAGCCGTAACGCGGCGCGTCTGGTGGAATAGCACCCATTGACCAGAGTGGCCGCGATCCTTGCGGATGCCGCGGTGCAGCCGCAACGCGCCGCAGACGGACCCGGTGGAAACTAGGGGTTAGAGTTTTACTCGCTACAGGGTGTACTTTGAGGGTTTTTGACTCTGCAGACCGTTTACATGCAGAAAAACCTTCATAACACACAAGGGGAAGGGTAATAACCGGAAAAGCATGACATGGGCCCTTTAATGTATGGCCTGCAGATGGCTCTTGTGCCCCGGTGGCTAGCAGCTAACGGTGCAAAAAGTGCTAGCAACAGTGCTAATGGAACTAAAGTTGTTAATTTGAGAAGGAAACGTGGTATGGGCATTTCACCTTCGCGTAATGATCTTGTTATTTCTCTACCTACTTCCTGCCTCCAATGCTGTATCGTGTTCTCTTTAAACGTCTATTGGGAGGACTTTTGGATTCGCTGGCCAGTGGGATACACATGCACAGCCGGCCACAAAAGGAAATATTCAAATTCCAACTGACACAAGGGTGGTAAAACTCCAATCTCAACTCAGGATTGCCATTAAAAAATCTAATTTGTAGCCGTTTCACTCTGGGGAGAAACCATGAACATGGATATTACTTGCAGCTTAATGCAGACAAAACAGAGGTTATCATCATTGCGTCAGACAGTATAGCTCCGTAAATTGCAAAGAGTATAGGGTCCCTTTCCTCAGCTGTTCGGTCCAATCTACGAAATCTTGGTGTGACATTTGATCAGACAATGCATTTTGATCAGCATGTTAAATCACCTCAGAAATATTGCAAAGCTCAGGTCTGTTGTGTCATTAGCGCAGCTTGAAATGATCATTCATGCTTTTATATCATCCCGGCTGGATTACTGTAACTCCATTTTCACATGTCTCAGCAAGTCATCTCTAAACCGTCTACAAATGGTACAGAATGCTGCTGCAAGACTGTTAACCAGGTCAAGCAGGATGACACACATTACACCAATTTTAAAATGTGGTGCAGGGATGACGTATTTACCCAGAAATAAGCTGCGCATGGGTTCCCTCGACAAAAAAGCAATGGGATTCCTCCATAGGATTTTGGAAAATAGCTCGAAATAAGGTCTGTGGAAAACGAACCTGTTAGATAAATGCACGTTTTGTTCAGCCGGATAATATCCACCTACTTTTATAATTTTCGAATCATAAATCTAATCGCCAGAAGCAAAGTGCTAACGTTACGCTATAAACGAACTACAGCAGGGTCGCTGCTTCAACGTCACGCCAACTTAAGATCCATATTCAAAAATACAGATTCTAAATTGTACAAGTTGAAGCTTTTGTTTTAACAGTTTGCAGGAGGAGGTTCAGACACGTAAACTCTTCAAAAATCACCAGTGGGGTCACTGCTGATGTATTTAATGTCGTAGAACAAAACGTGATCCGTCTCTTAAATGTGTGTCAACCACAGACCTTATTTCGAGCTATTTTCCAAAATCCTATCGAAAAACCCCATTGACTCTTGAGACGAGGGAACCGGTAGTGGTAAAATGCTAACTCACTTCCGGGTTTTAGGACTCGTCACTGCACCACTCTATTGGTTTCCAACTCGTTTTAGAATAGATTTTAATGTTCTGGTTATTACATATAGAGCCCTGCGTGGAAATGCACCGGAATATATAAGTGACGTTCTCCATCCTTACATCGCCAGTAGGTCACTTAGGTCTTCAGGGCCTACTGGCTGTCCCACGGTCTCGTTTAAAAACGAAAGGTGACCGTGGCTGTCCCACGGTCTCGGTTTTAGGACTCGTCACTGCACCACTCTATTGGCTTCCAACTCGTTTTAGAATAGATTTTAAGGTTCTGGTTATTACATATAGTCAAAACCTGCTTTTTTTAAATACGACTATTGGCCAAGACCAAGTCGTAAGACCTGGAAAGGGTTATTAATGCCTTTGTTACCTCGAGGTTGGACTACTGCAACGCTCTGTACGTGGGTATGGGCCAGGCGTCAATTAAACGCATGCAGCTAGTGCAGAACGCAGCTGCACGTCTACTCACTGGCCACAAAAAGCGTGACCACATTACCCCAATTCTGGCCTCACTGCACTGGCTTCCAATTCGGTTCCGAATTGATTTTAAACTCCTCTTATTTGTTTTTAAAGCACTAAATGGGCTGGCTCCGGCCTATATAGCTGAACTCCTCCAGCGCTACACCCCAGGCAGAGCCTTAAGGTCGGCTGATCAGCTGCTGGTAGTGCCCAAGACCAGGCTCAAAACCCGAGGGCACCGAGCCTTCGCAGCAGCTGGCCCTAGGCTCTGGAACACTCTGCCCCTCCATGTGAGGTCGGCCCAGACCCTAGGGCTTTTTAAATCTACTCTTAAAACACACTTCTTCTCCCTGGCCTTTTCGTCAGAGCAGAGCACGACTCCTGACTTTTCCCTGTGTTTTTTATATATCTGTTGTAATTGATTGTCTTTTATTGTGATTGTAGTAATGTGTTTTTATGTGATTGTAGTATTTATTACATGTACAGCACTTTGGCCCGACCAAAAATTGCTTTTAAATGTGCTTTATAAATAAACTTTGATTTGATTTGATATAGAGCCCTGCGTGGAAATGTACCGGAATATATAAGTGACCTTCTCCATCCTTACATCGCCAGTAGGTCACTTAGGTCTTCAGGGCCTACTGGCTGTCCCACGGTCTCGTTTAAAAATGAAAGGTGACCGTGCCTGAAGACCTATCTTTTTACATTGGCTTTTATTTCTATTTGAAATGTGTGTGGTGTGTTCTGTTATTATGTTTGTTCCTTTCAGGACACCACGTGGTCTTTGTTTTGTTTTTATGCTGACCTTAAATGTATGCCACATGTGGTTATTGTTTTCATGTTTCTGTGGTCTTAACTTTGTGAAATCTATTTCTGTGAAAGGTGCTATAATAAATAAACGTATTATTATTATTATTATTATTAATTGTACTTGTGTTTTAATTGGTAGTCAGGATTTAAACATATTTACGCAGGTTATATTATCTTACCTTGTTTTATGCATCACACTCTGTACCAAAAGCAAAGCCTTAATGTACCTTTAAATCATGTTGGTGAAACAATTTGTGGACTGTCAAATTAGAATCTTATTTTCCTTTCTTGAGTGCTCTTGCCCACTCATGACATTTTCTCTTGCCTAAGAGAAGAGTACAAATAAGAAAAACATGGAGAGTCCAAGAAAACAGTGGACACTCGGAAAATAAGAACTAACCATGAAAACGAAAAATAAAATAAGAGAAGTTGAGTTATCCCTTCCTGCATTGTTAAAGACATTTCACAAACTGCAGAGAATGGGGAGATTGTATCCTTTAAGCTGCTTCAAAGGAGATACCTGGAAACCAAGAATCAATTTTCTAAGAACTCAGCAAAGATTATTTTGACTTCTGTGATGAGACAGTCAATGGTAACAGGACATAGGGGTTCAATCTCCTCTGCAGAGTAGGAGAGAATGTTGGAAGGACCCCACATGAACATTTAATTCAGAACAATTTATAATCGAAGTAGAAGAAAGACGGTAACCTTTTTGGCTGCCATATAATGATTGTTTTCAAAGTTGGGATGAAGCTGGGAATTCCTATTTGTAAAAAAGAGGGCTCCAAGAGTATCCACGGGTCATTAGTAGCCATTTTATTCACTGGTAAACATTTCCTTTCCAATACAAGGCTATGGCATCATAAGATGTTAATGCAATTGCTTGATGTCTGAAAGTTGCTCATGAACTGATTGCTTGAATGTGAAATTAATTTCCATTTACTTACCATGCTTTGTTTTATACACAGTTTATATATTACTAATTAAGAACGTTTTGGTCTCGTGTAGGCTGTACATGTGAATACAAATTATTTTTACAAATCTTCTTGAGTCCTCTACGTCTTATCGTAGAAACATGATCCATACATTTATTTTAGATAAAAAAAACAAATATCCCAGCTCAACTCAAATATACAAGTCTCCTCCCCATTACCAAGAAAAAAGTATGGACTAGTAGCTGGACTGGAGCCAGTTGGCCGAAGGTGCCCCCTTGTTCTAACATCTCTTTATTAGTGGTGGTGTATGGGCCCTGTATTTCTTTACTGTGTGTGTTGTGGTTAAAATAACCAGAGAGTGAACAAATTGTATTCCCCTTGGGAGACTAACATTTTTCTTTCTATTTTTGCTTTCTCTGATTACTTCCATTCTACTTTGTGCAACGCCCTCCATCTATGATGCATCTTTGATTACAATGCTTCTGCTCCAAGCTGGTTTGCTACATGGCACAAAGCTTTCAAGAATACCGACCTTAAACGGTTGAAGAACCTGAGCTAATTTAGTTGAAAAAGAGAATGACAGAGAACAAGAAAAGAGGGGCTATAGAGCAGGGGTAGGAGAGAAGCAAGAATACAGAGATGACATTAATTAGCGCTCAGACTCAGAGGCAACTGGAAGCCATTTTGGTTAATTAATGCTCGTTTATTTAAGAGCTGAGGGGAGGAAATGGCTATAATTACTATGGCTCCCCCTCCTCGGTGCTTCCTCTCTCTTCACTCGTATCTTTTTTTAAACCATCAGTCTTTTTCCAGCTCTGTTTATTGTTTACCTCCTACTCGTAGCGGTTTCTTCATCTCCTCCTTTTTAATTCTCCAACTTCTCCCGTTCTTCACATCTTTAGGAGGGCTGATCAGCAGAAGACAGCAAAGCACAGCGTGAGTTAAGCTCAGTCTGCGGTAATTATTCAGCATCACAGCGTTCAAAGACGGGGACTTCTCTCTTTGACTTGCAGTTGCGTTTGGAGTTTAGATTAAACTTAAATGTCCTTTTTCATGTATTTCAGCTATCTTCTCTTTTACTGTGTTTTAATGATGACTTTTAAAGTGATTCCTTTTATCAACATGCCAGAGTGATCAAAAGACAAAATATTGAAGCACAAATACATTAAACCTACCCTATCAAGCCAGGACACCTACTTTCCCAGCATTCATAAAGTGTGCAAATTCTCATTTCTACATTATGTTAAAGATTCTACTGTAAAATCTGCAGTCGAAAGAACAGTTTGAGTTGTTTAGACACTCATGCCATATTAAAGCCTGATTATCATTTTCTCCCTAAGTTTAATATGTTTTGTAGTAAAACGTGTTGGTTCCCGGCAGTAGTCTGAAAAGCAAAAAATTAAAGCAACTTGCATATTGGCCTGTGGCAGTGTTTTAAATAAATGACACCTTTCCCAATTACGCTCATAATGCATTTTGCTCCTAATTATAAGTCCAATTAAACATTACGCATTACCGATTCTAGTCAAGATCAAGAGGCCTTAAAATGTTTTACATGAATAGTTGTCTTGAAACCAGCATAGATGAACACATTGGTCCACAGGGGTCAGAAAATTAGTTCTAGCATAGTCTTGTAGTGTTTTTGATAAAAACCTATTTTTTTTATTATTGTAAAATATTCCAGAAGGTTCACTTTAGTAATCAATTAAACCTGCTCCATTAAGTTATATATTCCTCATGGCTTTTTGTCTGTAACAATAGGAATAACTGCCAATATATTGTTGGTTTTATTAAAGATACATCTTCAACTTTCCAAATGCTCTGACCAGCACACATCCTTTGGAAGTTGTGTAACCAATGCTTACTGTTTATTTGATACCAATTTGGTAATGCAATTAATAAAAACAACAAGGTTTGGGTTCGTTCTTCAGATGACTGTGACGTTAACGTGTAAGCTCAATAATGAACTCCAGCTCAACCAACCATATTGTAATATATAAGTAATCATCTTGAGATATGACATTAATAATTGTAATATACACACATCTTATTGTGAGGTTGATTTCACATACACTACTTCGACATTAGCTTGTCTACATACTTGAGCATAGCCAATTTAAATTAACCATAGCGATGCATACAGTTCCTACCTACATAATAAAATATCTCTCTAAATTACAAGGATGACCTTATTTTATCAACCTCAAACAGAAGCCGTTTGTTCTACAATATTATTACAATCTAGAGCACTTTGAGAGCAACATTAAGAGATCTATGGATACATCTCTCAACATCCATATGAAACAGAACTGAAAACAGATTTACTTTTTCTTTATGGATATTTTAGAAATCACTCCCCTTTCAAACTGTATTCTTTTTTTACTGCCATATAGTAACTGTTTTTCCTTTATTCTCTTATTTCTTTATAACTATAAAGTTATAAAGTTGTGTTCCCTGGATGAACTGAGCAGGCAGAGTCCCTGTAGCTTCACGGAGCAGCTAGCAGAGAGACAAGAAGCTAACAGCAGCAGTCACTTGACAGAGCTGTCACTCAATGTGACCACGCCCTAATGTATGCAAAAACTTTAAGACCGAATATAAATAAAAGGGTCGCGTTAGAAAACAATTCACTCACAGATTCATAATCATGAAGGTGGAATCTTAACTATATCCATAATCATATTTATTGCATCCAGGGGTAGAAACATATTTTTTTCTGCTGTAAAATTGGGCATTTTAACATGGGGGTCTATGGAAATTGCTCCTTTCTGCTATAGGCTATGTGCACAAGATGGCGTCTATCAACTTCCAGCAGCTGGGTGTGAGGCCGAGTACTTCCGGTTTGAGTACAGAGTTTTGACAGCTTGACAGTTTGACAGTTTGTTATGACACACCAAGAGCAAGAATGAGCGGATTTCGGGGTAAAGAAAAGCGATTGGCCTTCCAGCGTGTAAGAAAGTCGGCACTACATTGCTGTGTGCCCCTTCATACAAATTCGTCCCGTTATAATCGGGAGATAAGTTTCCATTCATTTCGGCAAGCCTGGGCAACAACGATTAAAATATTTCTTGCTCCCAAACCAATTGTGTATTTCATTACAAAAAGCAGTTATACCATACTATGTTTAGGTACTAATTAATTATATCCTCAAAACAAACGCACACATAAATAACATAGGAAAATACATAATTTAATAAATCCAGAATATGATAACATTTTACAGATTAATTTAATAAACTTTTACAAAACATGGTGCACAAGGTACACACAGCCATAATAACTTTGTATTATTAGTGTAGGACACTTATGTATGTACAACATCTGAAGATGTGTAGTTTTATTCATGTTTTCACATAATTTTACAGCATATTGCTATATTATTTGAGACTCAGTATTTACATTCTTATATTCAAAGAAAATCAGTAATATCTTTAAAAACTACAAGTCCTTTTATATCAGCTGTGCACCGTTATGGTGTAAATATAACCTATCTACGAATTGGATCAAATGTAAAAGTCAGCCGAATTAGTGTTGATACTGCAAGGAGACATATTGTGTGAAGAGAAATTGAAGATGTTGTTTAATTGTTGATATATTTATGATTCACGTCAAATATTCAGTTTCGGCGGCATTTCTTCCAGTTTTTCCAAAGGTCTTCTCATCAGGGCTCTATAAATAAAGAACTACGGCAGATCTGTAATATGTAATGCAGCCGAACCGTGTATTACAATGCCGTTATGTGATGACTTTCAAAGAGAAAAGCAAGAACACTCGGAATTAAGTATTATTTTTTATTTTTTTTAATGTTTTTCTGATTTCACATCATATAAACACCAAATCCCAACATACATTGCGGCTAAAACATCCAATCAGCGAGCTTAAACCATAGCTGAGGATCTTGGGTAATCGCTCGAAATGCCTGTTTCCGGTTATTTTTATTTTGAAATTCAGTTCCTGACGGATGCCAAAAAACCCAGAGATTATGGAAATAAACCAATAAATAAAAACAAGGATAATTGTGTGTTATTGTTGAGTAAATAACAGTGTGTTATTTTGAAAAGAATAACAAATTAGGAGGAAAAAAAGATTTAAAAAATACAGATTTCAGTATCCCGAGGCTCTGAGCCCCATTTATTTTCCTCACAGACGGCAACAAAAGTCAGAAATTATACGATTTAAAATAAAAGCAATAATTGTGGCTTGATATTGAGTAAGAAGATGTTTTTATCATGTTTTTTATGAACCACACAGCTTCCGGTCTTCCACGACCCGAACGGACAAAAAGACGTGCTGCAGGCACGAAACACATTACCTTCCTACAGGTTCAACCTCCACTGGCCGCGGCCGCAGCTGGACCCTTCTCGCGTCGGAGGCTGCACTCTCAGGACCATAGATATATATATATATATAATATGCTCAGGACCGCACTCCCACAACCCTAGTTGTTTTGCAACATCGCCACTTAGCGGATTTGATGATCGCAAAAGTAGATATTGTGTTGTGTACTTACTATAGAGAGGCGAAGTCCCTCCCCTTCCGAGGGAGCTCATGGGACCCCGGAAGCGGAATATTATACATTGAAGTCAATGGAGAGAGAAACGTTATCTTTTGATCCCGTTTGAATTGTGCCACGAATTACACATATGATGTTTGTCAATTAAAAAAATAATTTTGCAAGTCAAAAAAATAATAATGTGTCGTAAAACTGTGAAGTAACACATTTTTTTGTGTGAAACGCTGAATGAACTACATCTCCGGTCTAGCAGAACAACACACGTCACCAAGATGGCTGTCACTACTGTCTTGTCAACAAAAGGATTGACTACCCTCACTATCACCAAAATGAAACACGTCCAGAAGAATGTCATGCAAAGCTGCCTGCCTGCCTTCCTTTGATTCTCTCTGAACTGCCTGGTCTTTTTAATGTTTAATGTCAACCATTTGTGCAGATAACGTGGAGTAGAAAAGATCGTAGATGCTATAGCTAGCGTTAGCATTTCTCCCCCGGGCTTAAGTTGTGTATTATAGAATGATCACACAGGTGTGACAGTACTCTTCAAAGGGTTCACGAAATATGACTACTACTCTTACTGTTTAACATGTTGGGTTACTTGATGTTACTTGATGTTAAGGCTAATAAAAATGACAAGGCTGTAATGCTAACTAACGTGCTAGCTACTAGCTAGGTAGCTAACTTGATCCAGCCACTCCTGTTCCTTTCATCAGACGGGAAGCGAAAGAACGAGCAAGACCCATTGCTGGTATGATAACAACCTGGTACTAAGCACACAGGCATCTTGTTAAAGTTATCTTATCTTAGCCAGCGCCATATAGATAGATGATATCTATATGGCGCTGATCTTAGCTATCTCTTAGTGGAGGAAAACAATGGTGACATCACTTATGCGACTCTGGGATGTGTAGTCTCTCGAGTTGCGTATTTTTCATAGTCTTATATTTCAACAGTTTTAAGACAAACTGTGACTTTTTTTACATGGAAATGATTGTTTAAGATTGACAAACATCATATGTGTCATTCGTGGCACAATTCAAACGGGATAAAAAGATAACCTTTCTCTCTCCATTGACTTCAATGTATAATTTTCCGCTTCCGGGGTCCCATGAGCTCCCTCGGAAGGGGAGGGACTTTGCCTCTCTATAGACTGTATATATAAAGTATAGGGCCGGGACTTTAACGCGTTAATTAAGATTAATTAATTACACAAAAATGTACGCATTTTAATCGCACTTATTTTTGCACAGCTGAACGTTTCTCACTGGATGAGTTTCAGGCGTACCGATTATACTGGAGCTTGGCACACGGAGAAACACGGAGAATAAAATGTCAGGAATGTTTGAGACGGAGAAGAATGAGGAAGTGGAAACGGAGGAGCTGAGAGCAGCGGAAAAAAACGGAGAAACGGCAGGAAAAGCTGTAAAGAAGATGGATGGTAAAGACAAAGAGGTGGCGGGAGGTTCCACAGAAGGAACAAGAACAAAAACGGATTCTATGATGTCTGAAGAGAAAATGAGAGGCGCTGTGAAGAACCCGGAAATGGATGCGGGGAGCACAGGGGAGCAGCTGCAGCGACATGAACGAACTGTGAGAGAGTAAGCTACGGAGTCCCTTAAAGCAAAACAAATCTGCGGAGTCTAGAAATGTTTTTAAATCGCGATTTTTCGGTTCAGCCATTTCACAACCCGTAGGAAAGTAAAAATGCAAATTAATCGTTAAAACCGAAAAAATCGCCCAGCCCTACACCCAAACCACACTCAACCAGATGACTGGTTTCAGGGCCTGGATAACTAAGTCCACGTCTGAAAAAATAACCAGCTCACTGGATTGCACTCGACTGTAGACCACTTGGAGTGGTAGAAGATAAGGGGCTGCAAAAGGTACTACAGATTGCATCGTCTGACACAACATATGAGCAGCCATGCAGAAAGACAGTGACAAAAAGAATCCAGCAGCTTTATTTATATGTGATTAAAAATGCGATTAATTTCGATTAATTAATTACAAAGCCTCTAATTTATTAGAATAATTTTTTTAATCGAGTCCCGGCCCTAATAAAGTAACATATTATATCTTATATTATTAATATATATTTCATCATTCTGATGAAACGTTATTTCAGCATCAATAAATGAGTGTTAATCCCAGTGTGTTTAGTGTACAACATCACATGTCATTTCACCTTTAATTCACGGTTTTCAAAACGTTAGCCACATGCTAATGCTAATCGGAAATGAAGAATTTGTTAAGTTAATAGTTGGTGTGAACTTCCGGGTTTTTCAGAATAAAACTGCTTTAAATTAAAACCCTGTATTTAATTTAATTTAAATTACGTCATATCAACATTGAAACATTGAGGTTTTGGGGTTTAGGTTTGGGAAGGAGGAAGGAAGATTAGGATTAGGTAAAAAGGTAGGGAGTGGTTAGATTGAAGGGAGGGAAGAGAACTGCTACCCGGGAAACAGGATGGGAAAAGGGGCGGGGTTACATATCGTGGCACAACATAATTTACTGTCACAAAGCAGCAGTTTTTGAAACAAAATGGCAATTTGCAGCAGACAAAATAAGTTATTTTGGAGGGCGTATAATTGATATGCATTGTATTTTAAATGGAGTTTTCCAAGATCCTGCAGCTGTGTTAGTAACAGACAACCCAGCCTTCCTTGTTTCAAACCAGTCACTGTATCCACAAGCCTATTATTAGGCTAATTATTATTACAACCAATATAATCCCAAAATGTAGGCAGCATCCAGCTGGCTAGTACTACAGTACAAATCCACAGGTGTGTTAGTTAGTTAAGGATACTATTGTAATATAAATTACAATTAGTGACACCTGACCAACACCTGCAAATATTGCTTGTTATACTGAAACATCTGTTTGTATTAAATGCCAGCCTTTCAGCGCTAATTTGAACCAATTACACACTTGAAAAGAGACTGGTATCCGACAACACACCTGTCCTTTACAGTTTAAACATAATTAATTATTTAAGAAAATAACCAAAAAGGAGAAGAAACAAATTAGTTATCAGCTGTTTTATCATCATGTGTCCAATTTCTGTACTTGGAATGACAGATGGGCATATTACTGATAATCTTGTTTTTCTGACAACTTTTAGAAGAAATGAGCCTTTGTTTCAGCAAGAAATGTTATTTGTAGTGACAACATTTGGTGTACGTTTTTAGCACAGGTTTCTTTTTAGACTAATTTAAATGAAAACGGCCATTATCAATGTAGGAGGAATGTAAAGACAAATGTGAAATCTAGACCTTATCGACCAAAGTCTAATTATTTTTTTAGTCCTTAGTTACACGACAACTTTGGGGAGTCTCTGTCGCCTGACAGTGTGTAGGTTCTACCCTAGGGGTTTGGATGACTGTTTCACTTGTCTGCTACTGTTCAAATAAGACTGTAAAGAAATGGGGAAAAGGAATACTGTTCTCCTGCTATGCTGACTGCCATGATGTCTTTGATTTTAAATGTCATTACAATGTAATATATAGTCTGACCATAGACTTTGACACACTGTATCACATTACAGATGTCTTCATACATGCAGCCCTGTACATCCAAAGTGAACCCCACCAACAATAATTGAGTTTCTACAGTGTTAACTGTTCAAAATAATGAGCCTTCACCAAAAGACATGATACCTGCTGTACTTATACACACGCACACTCTCACACACCATGTACTGCACTGCACAACTTCACAATTACAGCTGAGTTCAGAAAGACTGTAGCACTGTAGGAAAGAAGTGTTAACACATATGGAGGAGAAAGTGAGAACAATTGAGAGGGAAAGCAGAGGAAAAAAGAAATCGGAGGGCATACAAGGAGTTCTCCAAAATGTCTTGCTTGAGGTTTTGGGCCAACACATTTAATTAAATTAACCCTTGTGTTGGTGTTTCTAAAATGTCTCTGCAAAATGAACATAGCACATTTAATTGGAGAAAGAGAAATAAGTCATGTTCAAAACTTGGTACTTTTTCAAATTGTGCAGCTGACTAGAAGGAACAACAATGATGAAAGCCAAGTTATATATCACACAGGCTCCGCCCTCTACTGGATTATATGGGTACTACTCTCTATCATGCTATGCGTGCATGCACCTACTGAGTTGCATAAACGTAGCCGGCCATTCGGGGCGGGCCTACCTGAATGCGCGCTCAGGCCCACAGTATATAAGGCGGCTACGCCTCCCGACCATCATCCTTTTTCTCCGCGAGCAGCAACAACTGAAGCTAAACGTAAGAAGATAGATAGAATAAAGGGAAAGAATATGGACTCACCAATCCTTGAACATCGGCCTTGCCCTACATGCCCGGCTTAATTGCGGGCACTGATCCCCACCGCTTGTGCTTCGAGTGTTTGGGGCCTGACCACGCGGTGGAGGGCAGCAAACATTCTCCGTCCTGCCGTGACTGTCGTGCGCTCCCGCGGCTCATACGCCAACATCGCCTGGAACAGGCCCGTTTGTCGAGGAGGAAGAAGACGAGGACTTCTCGTTGTCGGGCGCTTCTGAGTCCGGCTTCCACGAGGGTCCACCGCGCAGATCTGCCCGTCAGGATTTCCTGCTGGTGATGGGCAATGGCGGCGGAGCGTGTGGGTCTACCGCTCCCCTTCCGCTACCACCCAAACTAGTGAGCCGCCTCCGTCAGGGGTTTTATGACCCGGTTCAGCCAGCCCAGCCGGCCTTTTTTTCGCCCCCGTTGCCAGATATCTGGCAGTGTGTGGAGGCGACGTGGCGGCACCCTCTGAAGACGAGGGCTCCGGTGGCTGGCATGGCAGGTTTGCTCAGGGTGCAGGGTCACACGGACACAGCGTGTCCCGGTGTGCCCCCCCCTCGATGAGAGCCTGGCGGCCCATCTGCTCCCACAGGCAGCAGGTTGGGCGGAGGGGAGAAAACCCCTGCCTCGTGACCGTGAAACGCTGGAGTATCTTGATAAGATATTCCGGCTCGGGGGACACAGCTGGCGGCGGTGGCCAATAATCTGGGCGTGTTAGGGGTCTCGCTGATCACCCCTCAGCAGGAAGCCCCCGCCTCCCCATCTCAGGAAGACCGGAGTGATTATTCAGACCGCTGCATCGGCAGATTAATAACCTGGAGCCTCCGTCTCCACGGAAGGGCTCTTCGGATCGATCACCTCGGTTATGCAGCACTTCAGCCGCTTAGAGGAGGAAAGAGCGCAGCTCAGCCGTATGCTGCCGCTGGCTCTCCCTCAGCGGGGTGGGCGTGAGGTCACGTGAGGAGGAGAGAGAGGCGCAGGTACAGAGCACCCACGGCTCCCGCTGCCTCTCCTGCTCCCTCGGCTGGTTCTACGGGGCAGGTTCAATTCCAGCACCCGCGGGGCCAGGCCGGGCAATCCCGACGGGCCTCTGTCCCAGCTCCGCGTCAGCAGAGGGCTTCGGGATGGGGTGCACCATCATCCCGGAGATGACGGGCGGTGGGAGGAAGTGTCCCGGCGGAGATGGCTTTCTCCATCCAGGACGCAAGGGTGAATCCCGCCTCCTCCCTTTATGATGTGTCAATACTGAAGAATGCTTTTAATAAAAATGATTGCATTTATCCCAGTCTAATGACGCATTTCCACTACACGGCGTCGCTCGGTATGGCTAGGCCTCGTTAGGCCTTGTTAGGACTGGCTCACTTTTAGGAACTGGGGTAGTATCTATAGTAACGCAGTGTAGGCTTTTTGGCGGGCGGAGCGACGCTGCATAAAACTGCTGTGGCGTCATCTTCAATGCGACATACCTCACAAAACACAACAATGGAGGATGTGGAAGCGATTGTTTACTTGTTTATTGGTATGTGGCTTTTTATCACAGCAAGTAGGCAAACTTTGTTTCGAAATAGGCTGCTTATAGCAAGACGAAACACAGAAGAAGCTGATGGGAGAGTTTTGGCAATCCTACAACGCGGCAGAGACTACTACAGGACGAGTCTAATCACTAATAGACGACAACGCTACTCGGTAAGCTAACGTTCGCTAATTAGCAATGTGTTTAGGCTCACGCTCACTATACGACCAACGTGTTTCAAGTATTTAATTGTATCTACCACTTTTACGTATTAAAATATGTATGCTTTTGTTTGTGTATTTCAGAAGTTACGTCGCCGCCTTAGACCATAGAGGCTTCACAATTCTTAAATTTCCCCTCCTCGATTCCCCTCCTCGACTCCTATCCTCAAGACTTAGTCCCGCCCACAGGAGATGCGAGCGGAGGAGCCGAGGAGGGGAACCGAGGAGAGAGGAGGGGAAGCAGCAGGCGGTTAGAGAAATGAGAACTCCTCTCCTCTGAGCGGTCATTTTAAAGAGACGTCCATTAATGATGACAGGAGGCACAGCAGCCCTCTGTCTGATGGACAGATGTGTTCATGACCACTTATATTTACTTTTAATTCATTGAGAGTGCGGTATAATGAGACAATAACAGGCTACAGATGCGGACACACACACACAAATATATTTATATAAATATATACAATTTAAAGTATGAGAGGCTCTCATAATAACGTAACACAATCAGAGACTGGATATATCCCCCCCTCTCTCTGGTCGCTGAAATGGGGAATTGAAATTACGGGCCAAAAGTTGTATTTACAAGTATTAAAAGTAAGCAGAGGACAAGTGGTCCTTGGTATGAAAAAGTTTGAGAAACACTGTCCTAGAGCATAATCAGGCTACAGCCGTTGTGTATTTTATTATGTGAAGCACTAAATGGTCTTAGAGAAATATCGACTCTATGTTTGTAGATATCTACTAAACTACAGCATACAAATACAGAGGGTAATGTAGGCCTTGTTAGGGAAATAATTTGCTTAGGTATTCATCCTTTGACACAGTTCATCATTTTCTCTTCTCACTGTCTCCTTTCCCATGGCATAGGTCTACGGCCTTGGGTATAGCTGCTATCTCTCTTAAGGAGGGGCAGCTTGGGCGCATTGTTGTTGCCAGTCTATGACAGAGCACAAGCCGCCATGAGGTAGTTTACTGTTCAGGGACAAGGTTTGCATTCTTTTCTACGAGAGCTCTAGTTAGATTCAGGGTCCATATTGCTTTAGTCTCACTGATGAAGAATGTTGATTATTACACTCCGAACTAGATAAAACATTGAGCTGCAGAAAGAGTTCTTCAGAATTGGTTTGGCAACCGCTGTGTCAACTCGTGACACACCACCTGTCTTGTCAACTCTCCGGCCGAAACTCCAAATAAACCGTCAGTGTTTGCCATCAAAGCTCCAGCTCTCCTTGTGTCTCCTTCATGAGTCGGTGACTCCCACTGCATTGCTACACAGAAGTTTTCCCCACAGGCCTGTTATACTGAGTGATATATATTATACACACTGCTCTGCTTTCTGCACGGACCTCACAGCTGTTCTCACTGTAAACATTGTGTTGCGATGAAAGCAGTTACTAAAATAATATCCAGGGGATGCATGCAGAGCTGTCATTGGCTGAGATAAGTCCGGCCGTGCGTCAAGCCTCCACCGCTCCCGGAAATGCATCCGTGGAGGAGCTGTGGAGGATGCATCAGTGTGTCCTCGATCATAGCTCCTCCAGAGAGCCTCCTCGATGCTCGATCCTCGATGTGCATTTAGAGAAATGAGATGTCCTTCAACATGGCGCGCTGAAATTCATTTCCGGGTCACTACCGGAGGACCGAGGAGTCGAGGAGGGCAAATTTAAGAATTGAGAAGCCTCACATGTGTTTGGATGCTTGACCGAGCTACCGAGTGGTGGCGTGTGATAGTTCCATCTTTCACACCCACTCAGTGGGTGGAGAACTTCAGGATGTCTGAGGAAACCTACATCTACCTGTGCAACAAACTGCGGCCAGCGATGGAGAGACAGGACACAACATTCCGCGTGTGTATACCTCTAAAGAAGAGAGTGGCCATCACACTGTGGAAGCTTGCTACCGGCTCAGAGTACAGAAGCATTGGACATATTTTCGGAGTGAGCAAGACAACTGTGTGCCAGTGTGTGCAAGACTTATGTGCTGCTGCAGTGACATTGTTAGTACCGGAACTAATTCGTTCACCAGACCGGGAGAAGTTTGCAGAAATGGCTGACTATACTGAGAGCAGGTGGGGGCTCCCTCAGTGTGTAGGTGCTATTGATGGATCACACATACCCATCTTGGCACCACAGGAATACCACTGTGACTATTTCAGCCGTAAAGGCTGGCACTCCATCATCCTTCAAGGAGTTGTAGATGGAAAGGGACATTTCTGGAATGTGTCTGCAGGAATGCCTGGGAGCTTGCATGACGCTCGGGTTTTGAGACTGTCTTCATTGTGGGAGTTGGCCAGTCGTGGCAACTACTTTCCAGGTTGCACCAGGAACATTGGTGGGGTGAATGCTGGCTATTACATCCTGGGAGACAATGCCTATCCCTTGCAAAACTGGCTCTTAAAATCCATCCCTGACACTGGACGGCTGACAGCAGAACATGTGCAATACAACAAGAGAATTTGCAGAGCACGGGTAGTGGTTGAAAACGCTTTTGGTAGACTGAATGGAAGGTGGCGTTGCCTCATGAAAAGAAATGACTGTGATGTGAAACTTGTGAAATCTATGGTGCTGACATGCTGTGCTCTGCATAACCTCTGCGAGAGTCATGGACAGGCCTATGATGATGGTTGGGATGCACCAGCAGCAGCAGAGCCTGGGGTAGCAGTGGCACAAGGTGCAGAGGAGGAGGGTGCACTGACATACGAGAGGGTTTGATGCGCTACCTGAATAGCTAAATATTCATTGTATTGAACATAAATACATCTTTTTTTTTTCACATACATTTGTTTGTCAAATGATTTAAACAACATCTTTTTTTATCAGAATTGACTATTTAGTAAATATTCGAATTTCAAGCACCAGTAAGTACTGCCCCATAATAAGAACATTTGAGAAAATATCAGATCATGAAAAGAAAATTATAAACTATAAACATAAATACAAAAGTGTAAAACACAGCAAAACCTGTATTCATAAATGCAAGTGTTAAATAAGTGTGGAAAATTGTAAACATGGATGGAGGCTAACGTATCCACAGCATAAAATAATATATTAGAATATAACCTCAATCTAGACATGCTTGCTTGAATGGGTTAGGGGGAGCTTGTCCCTGCACAAGGGCCTGCCTAGTTGATCAGCGCAAGCAATCATCTTCTCTGTATTTGTTATGATGGTTTATGTCTCTCCATAACCTTGGCCCCATCTACATCACCGACCTCCTTCAGGAGTAAAACCCCTCCCACACCCTCCGCTCTTCGTCCGTAGGACTTCTCACCGTCCCTACCCCCTGCCTCAAAACCATGGGTGCTCGAGCTTTCAGCTGCTCGGCTCCCAGACTCTGGAACTCCCTGCCACTACACATCCGACAGTCTGATTCCATGGCAACATTCAAGGCCCAACTCAAAACCCACCTGTTCAAACTGGCATGTTCTTTGTAATCTGTATCCTGTGTCCTTTTGTGTCCTTCTATGGTCCATTTCCTGTTGTTTGTCTTGTCTACTACTTCACGAAATCCACTGTTTTAATTGTTCCCTATATTGCCCCTATGCCCTGTAAGGTGTCCTTGGGTGTTATGAAAGGCGCCCCCCAAAATAAATGTATTATTATTATTATTATGTCTGAAAGTCACAGCCAAAAGCTTCAAGGTTTTTTATTTTGTCATAGGAACATAGTAGTTATGACGATGAAAATCTTAGGTCACTGGCTCCTCCAACAGTGCAACACAATAAAACAGATACACAGAAATATAGTGCAAGTAAATAGTAAGCGCACCACTCTCTTTGTATAGGTTTTCTATTTTATTCTCTCTTCTCTTTGAAATATATAAGGAATGTGTTGTTTGAGTCTAGTACAACGAGGGTATTAAGATTGAGCAATGTTTACTACATGTATTATTCTTAATACCATTACAAAATAAATATGTAATGTAATAATGTTTTAGAGGAGGACCTCAAGCTAGCAAACTCAATTTCTTGCTTTAAATCTCTTAATATTAACTTTTATATATACTTTTATTGCTTTATAAATTCATGTATGTTTATATCTTCTCAAAATCAAGATTATGTGAATCTGAATTTGATTCAGATGATGGTGTTTATTATATTTCTCACTGCAGAGGGACATCTAGATGATGCCATCTTTTGATGGATCACACAATAGCCCTGTTTGTTGGCCCGGAAAGAACCTCGATTTTATGGGGCCAGGAAATCTGGAAATAGTACCCACCAGCCGGTACTACGCTAAGTGGAAACGCAACCAAAAACGGGCCCCGCACGGCTTGGCACGCTTAAAGCGAAAGTGTAGTGGAAATGCGCCATAAAAGCATTCACCATAATGTTGTCTGTACAAATTCCCCACTCGCCGCCCCAGTTGTAACTCCAGTAGAGGAGGCAACCAGCGGGCACGCGCATGTGAGTGTGATAAACCGCAGGAAGTGCTATCAAAGCGCTATGTGCAGGGGCATTATGATCGACGTGTTGTTGTTGTTAGGAGACACACCGCACCTAGCATAAAAACTCTGATTAATGCTTTTTTGTGGCATTATGGCGGAGCGCGCGCTCCCACAAGAGCGCACCGCGGTGCGTTCAAGGACCTCAGTGGAAAATCGGCCCTTTCTGTGTCAACCCCCCATGGGCCAAACTTCCTTTTATGGAGGATTTGGCGGCGGAGTGGGCCAGCAGAGAGTACCACAGCTTCTTAGCGCTTGGCTCCACAGCTGATTGCATGTCCCCTAACGCAGTGTTACGGGGAGTGGAAGCTCAGCTGTGTACTGACAGAGTGGATGGACAGGACACTGAGACTGGGTTATTCACTCCAGTTTTGCAGCATCCCTCCTCCGTTCAGAGGCATAAGAGAGGTAAATCTATCATCCCAAGAGGAGATTCAGGTCCTGTTGCAAAAAGAGGCGGTGTCTGTTGTGCACTCTCAGGACAGGGAGAAGGGGCACTATTCCATGTACTTTGTACAAGAAGACAGGAGAATTCAGGCCTATTCTAGATCTCCGCGGCCTGAATCGGCACATTGCCTGCAAGAAATTCCAGATGTTAACTATAAAACAGTTACTGGGGCTAGTGCAGCCAGGCGATTGGTTCACAACCATCGACCTGAAGGACGCTTACTTTCATGTCGAAATTGCTCCAAAGCACAGAAAGTATTTGCGGTTCGCCTTCCAGGGGGTAGCCTATGAGTACAATAGACTGCCGTTCGGCTACTCCCTATCCCCACGCACGTTCAGCAAATGTGTGGCCACAGCGCTCCAGCCGCTGCGCGACCATGGCATGAGGGTGTTCTTTTATCTAGACTACCTCATAGTCATGGCCAGATCCAGGGAATGGGCAATGTTTCACACAGCCCAATTAATCCTACACCTAACCAAGTTGGGTGTTGCGGTCAATTGGAAGAAAAGCTCCCCCATACCTCACCAACAGGTAGAATATCTGGGGGTTTTGCTCGATACAGGCAGACTACGTGCCACCCTGACAGAAAGCAGACAAGCATCCCTGCTTCGGGCAGTCTGCAGACTGCGTCAGGGGGCGACAGTGACAGCTTTGACCATCATGCAGACTTTGGGTCTCATGGCGGCTGCTCACTTCGTGGTGCCACTCGGATTATTGCATACACGTCGCCTACAGAGGTGGTTTATCGGCCTTCGTTTAGATCCCAAGAGGCACAAACTACGTCTGGTGACCATCCCCCCCCCCCCTCAGTAGAGAGCAACCTCCGATTCTGAGGGTCCCCAGAGCATCTGCGGAGGGGGGATCCACTGGGGCGAGTGACCTCCTACATCACGGTCTTCACAGACGCATCTGTGACGGGATGGGGGGGGACCTGCCTAGAGAGAGCTATAGGTGGTGGCTGGCCTCTGACATAGGCTCGGCACAACAACCTCCTCGAGCTGCAGGCAGTGATGTTGGTCCTACAGCACAAACCCTTAATACAGGGCAAACATGTGCTAGTGAGGAGCGACAACCGCACCACAGTGGCGTACATCAACAGGCAGGGCGGGGTTTGCTCCGCAGCCTTGTTGATTGCAGCAGAGCACCTGTGGTTGTGAGCTTCACAGAATGTGTTGTCTCTAAGGGCCCTGCACATCCCAGAACGGGAGAACAGGGGGTCCGAACTCATGTCGAGAGGCGAGCCCCTGCCAGACGAGTGGAGGCTTCACCCAGAGGTGGTGAAGCAGGTCTGAACTCAGTTCGGGAGAGCAGAGGTGGACCTGTTCACCAATCGGCGCAACAGCCACTGTGCCCTGTGGTTCTCCCTGGCCTTTCCACCGCTGCACCTTATCCCCCCCCCCCCCCCCCCTCGGGAAGGCGGGAACATCTGTCAGTCATCCTAGTGGCCCCAAGTCGCCGCTTGGCGCAGTGGTACGCGGAGGTGGCACAGATGATGATGGGCCAGCCCTGGACGATTCCTCAGGTCTGGGGGGCGCTGTCTCAGGAAGCAGTTGCAATAGGGGCATTACCCACTCTGGGCCAACCTCTCCAGGCTTGGCTCCTGAGAGGGACAGGCTGAGACAGGTGGGGCTGTCTGACAACGTTATTCAGACTATCCAGGCAGCAAGAGCAGGATCCACCACAGCCTGTTACAGGCCAAAGTGGGCGGGATTCCAGTGATGGTGTGAAGAAAGGAGTCTAGAGCCGCTATCGTGTACGTTGGGCTCTATTCTATCCTACGCTAGCATGTTATGTAGAGCACACGGCTGCCATTAGGGGCACTGAACAGCTATTTGTGTGCTTTGGAGATGTTGTGGCTGGAAAAGCTCTCTCCAAGAGGCGCCTGACAGGATGGCTCTGCGAGTGCATTACACATGCCTATGCACGGGCGGGGAGAGCCCTCCCCACGGGGGTCCGTGCACACTCTACACGGGCTGTGGCTGTGTCAACAGCCTTATTCAGCGGCGTGAGTGTAGAAGATATATGCACGGCGGCGTCTTGGTCTACGCCAGGCCCCTTCATAAAGTTGTATCTCTTGGACATGTCTGGCTCCTTCTTGTCGTCTGTGCTTGCCGGGGCAACACACGACTGGTGAGAGGGGGGGGGGGGGGGGGGGGAGGGTGGGTATCCCCCCCCCCCCCTAGACATAATGCACTTATGTTTTTTCCCATGCTCCTTGGGGACCTGGGAAACATGGTGCGCAGTGAGCCCCATACAGGGCTGGAGGACTTCCCCACCATTTTTTTCCATGCACACTCTACACGAGGTAAGCATGTGTGAGTGTGCCTTATCCAAGCTGCGGCCCCGACTCCACGGTTACAACCGGATGGGAGGAAGTGGGGGTGCGGTGGATGTTAGCCAAAAGCCGGTCAGGGGTAGTGTGATGGGTCGATGTTGTTGGAAGACAGGGCGTTTATACATCGGGGCTCCACCCACTGTACCCATAGAGTCCAGTAGAGGGCGGAGCCTATGTGATATATAACGGGGGGTTACGTATTGTAACCCTAGTTATATAAGCACAGGCTGAGCCCTCTACCTGGGGGCCCTGTCTTTCCTATGCCGCTCGCTAAAGAGGATGCAGGATGACGGTCGGGAGGTGTAGCCGCCTCATATACTGTGGGCCTGCGCGCACATTCAGGTAGACTCGCCCCGATTGGCCGGCTACGTTTATGCAACTCAGTAGGTGAATGCACGCATAGCATGATAGAGAGTAGTACCCATAGAGTCCAGTAGAGGGCTCCACCTGTGCTTATATAACTAGGGTTACAATACGTAACCCCCCGTTACCTGCTATTAAGGATTTTAAGGACTTCCTCTGAAGTGGCAATAGTAAGGCAAGGCAAGGCAAGGCAAGGCAAGATTATTTATATAGCACCTTTCAACACAAGGCAATTCAAAGTGCTTTACAAAAAATGAAAGACATTAAGAAAATGGAATTTAAAATCAGTCAAATCAAGTAATCGAGTAATCATTTTCCATACCTAAATGTGGTGTCTGCGGGGCATCAGGGGACCTGAGGCTATCCTGGCCAGCATGACCTTGTCAGACTAGCATCAAAGGGCTATTCAGGTGGCAACAACTGACCTATACACACCAACCCAAACAAAGGAAACATTAAACACAAAAACTAAGATCAACATTTTAAAATGTAAAATTAAGATTTAAATCCTCACTAAAAACACACTTTTTCTCTCTGGCCTTCTAGTCAGAGCGGAGTATGACACCTGACTATTCCCTGTGTTTTTGCTTTTTATATTTCTGTTCTAAATTATTGTCTTTTATTGTGATTGTAGTAATGTGTTTTTATTACATGTACGTCACTTTGGCTCAACGCTTTTAAATGTGCTATACAAATAAAACTTGATTTGATTTGATAAGATCATGACACCAATGGGTTAAGCAGCGACTCTCGTGTTTCAGGAATTGTTTCTCTGGTTATGCAAGATGTTATTATTGCTTTAAGAAAATCATGGGATAATGTTTAATTGTCTTGTCCTAGAGAAAAATAAAATAAATATGCTACGAATGTTAGCTGTTCGTTCACTTATAGATAACATTGCTAGCTAACGTTAGCCAGCTACAAGCCCGAACGGCTTCTGCTCAGGCTATTCGGTCTCATTTGCATATAGATGCATGCTAACGGTTGATTGGAATGAGGATTGGGAGACAAAGGGTCCCAGGTAAAAAAATAGTATGCTTAAATTATACTTTTAAAAGAATGTACGAAGTACACTTTTAGATAAATGTGCTATTTTGGTCGCATTCAAGTATACTAAAGTGTACTCAAGTAGTACTGGAGTACTACTTAATCATTAGTTGAGTATACTTGAAGTGTAAATAGTGTGCTAAATTGGCACAACTTTTTGTAAACTTTAAGTGTACTAAAGTACACCAGTTAAAATCATGATTTGTGTGCATTCGAAACACACTTTAAGCACAATTGTATTATATCACCAG
>CALSBZ010046679.1:307714-321662 GCA_943591055.1 Gobionotothen gibberifrons | reverse complement strand
TAAGCACAATTGTATTATATCACCAGTGTGTTGGAAATATACTTAAATGGGCATTAAGCTCAATTCATAGTAATTCATAAGTGTGGTAGTAAGGTTATAGTAAGGTTCTATCACAATTTAAGCACCATAAATCCATGTATTTTAAGTATAATGTTATTATACTATAATGTAGAGTAGAAGTGTATGGTATCACTGCTTATACTACAGAATAGAAGTGTATTTTAAGTACAATAATGTTACCACTGCAAGTACTGGGTTATGTGTTACAGAAGCATACTTACAATACATCACTATTATACTTCATACACTTTAAGCTACTTCCGGATACCACTTAAGTACACACCAAGTGTGCTATTCTGTTTCATGACAAATTGCACTTCAATTATGAGAAAAACATACTTTTAATGACATAAAAACAACAACAAACCAAAAAACGTGTTTATACTAAATTTAACAATTAACAAAACATGATGGTTAAACTGACTAACTAACTTGCAAAGTCTATATAAACTAAATGGTGGCCATCAGTGAGGAGTAACGTTGCTTGTATATCTCTCGTTGTTGCATTTCCTCCGCAGCAGGGCCCGGATCGCACTCACCTCGGTGCCAGGACATTTTTCTCTCAGGGTGTCTTACAAAACAGGAAGGAAGCATGGGATTTAATACTTGATAATATAGACAATATATTAGATTGAAATCCATTCATAATGATAACATTAATACAGAATATCTGTACCTATAATGGAATTGACTTTCTCCGGGTCAAGGGTCTCTGCGGTTTTCCCCTTCCCAGTAAGGGTAGACTTCGCCAGGGTCTCTTTCCCAAAGATTAGCGTTGCTAGTTCCTGGGCAAAGAGAGACATCCTTCTGTTGCCTAATCTGTGGAAGAGGCGTGTGGAGACCTGGACGGAGGAGTTGCCTTGGAACATCTGTAAAAACAAAGAGGCGGATTAAAACAAGATAAATTACAAATATTGTACCTGTACCATCAAATGAACTTGAATGCTTTGCTATATTTTAAACACACTGGAGATATAATATAATAGTCACGCAAGTGTATTTCTAATGGCAACAAAACATATTTGTAATGGTAAATGGACTGTACTTGTAGAGCGCTTTATCTGGTCCGCAGACTACTCAAAGCGCTTTTACACCACACATCACATTCACACACATTCATACACTGATGGCTGATTTCTAAGTGACACAAACACATAGGATTAACCTATGGATTAACCTTCAGCCGCGTTTTTATCATTTTATAATAATAAAATAATAAGTAATAAGGCTATTTTTACCGTGAGTTCTGGGCTAAGTGTGTTAGCATTTTTTCGCTCAGGGCTAATTTAGATGCTTCTTGTGAGACTTGTGCTTTGATTCGGAAAAAATGGTTAATATCTTAGGTTAGCTGAGTTTATAACAGTATGACACATTAATAGGTTTTTAAATATTAAGAAGCCCTGAGAGTGAAAAAACACCCCGCAGGACCCAGATTATGGTTACCGCGGCGTTATTAGCTTCAGTGCAAGGTGAGCACATTCAGTGCATTCAAGACCTTATTTGCATATGTGAAAATAACAATTAAGATATTATCTAAGAGATAAATATCCCACACCCCTAATTTGAACATATGTTAACGTTATAATTGATCACCACCTTATACACATTTTTACTGAATAGAGCTTCATAATTGGACTCAAGCTAACGTTAGCTAGCAAGCTAGTTAGCTAGACAATAAAGCAACTCTTTCTACTAGCATTAAGTTATCAGTTACATTTCTAAAGGCTATAGCCAAAGTTAGCTAACGTTATAAAGATTTTTTCAGAATCATTTAACTTGTATTTTTAACTTACCTCCTCGAACAGCAATTTGGCTGCAACTGGCTTCGACTCCTTTTGCGGTCGACGTTTGGCAGGCCAAATCAACTCTATCCAGCCTTGCTCCAAATCGAGGTCTTCCATGCAGGTAACTGTAACTTTTGCAGCCCTGTTTACATCCTTTATGATAGATGTATTTTCTGCTCTAACCGACCCGTCTGGGAAATAGAACAGTCCAAATGTTGGTAGGTCCAGCAGAGAATTGTTGCAGTCTGGCTGCTAAATTTCAAACAATAACCGTCCGTCCACCGATGCACTTGGCTCCACCACAGTTGGCGCGCAAACTGCTACATTGGGATTGGACGTCGTGAGTGACCTGCATCACGTGATGCAGGTCCAGTATTACTCGGTTCCAGCCGTTACTTTAGCATAGACTGTATATATAAATAGCCCTTGGTCTGGTTTAACGCTAGCTAGTTGTTGGAGCTAATGACTAACAATTATATATTATAAATATGCCACCAGTACAGTCAAAGTACAAGGAGTTCTTATCGGACGTCAATATAAAAAAAACAAGATCAACAGAATACAGACACACTGATGTGAATGGAATACTGTATCACTCTGACACAAACAGCCGCCTTCAGAAAAGAAACAACTCTGTTGTAGAGCTGCAGAATGGGACACTTATCAGAATTCTGAGCTTGGTAGTTTCTGGTACAATACACTGTGTTTTGGTCAAGGAGTTTCTGAAGTCTGGAAGGAAGCTGTGCAGAGACACAACACTTCATATTGCATCAAGCTTCATGTATGAAGTGTCTGATTGCAACAATGTGTATGCCATACATCCAGACTCATTGACATGCAAATGTGTCATGATTAAGTCGAGGGAGAAGATATATGTTATCCCTCTACCAAACAACGTTGAACGAGACTGATTTGACTGGACATCAAGGAAGCCTCAAGAACTGATTCAGACTATAGGCTTGATGTAATTCACCAGATATCAAATGAGATTAAATAATGAGCCTATAATGGGAAAATAAGTGTATTAATTTCCAATTCTGTGCACAATGAATTCTGTCATTTTGATGTTCTACTTATTAGTATTTTGTAATGTACGAATCCCTAGTAGATTGACTTGTTAAGTACACACCTGTAGTAGAATGTTGAATCTGTGATGTACCAATGTGTTTTAGGAACCTGTTCTGAACCTGACATACATAAAGTGCCTTCTGTCATGTAAGTCTTTGTGCATTAATACATGATGGTAATAGTCCAGACCTATACACTTCCCAGAGGTGTAAACCAAGTACACTATTCACAAGTGTTATAAAATAAACACTTACAAACAAAGTACACTGAAGTACAGTTTAAAATGAACTAACTAAGTGCACTGTTTGTAAGTATACGTATGTACACTTCTAATGAAGTGAAATTCAAGTCTACTTAAATAAAGCATACTAATAGTGTATTACAAATTACTTGCAAATATTGAACTTTTCAAAAGTAAACTAACGTACCACCGTAAGTATTTGCAAGTTAATATACTTTTTTTCAGTACAATAAAGTACAAATTAAGAAAAACGTATATTAAAGTGCACTTTTTATAAGAGTACTTAAATACACTTCTAATGAAGAAGTGTATTTAAGTACTCGTTAATAAAGCATGCTAATAGGGTATTACAAAATAGTAAAAAAAGAATTGTACTTTCGATAAGTATACTTAATGACTACTATAAGTATTTGTGATGTAGTGCGTAGTAGCGAAAGTGTACTTACTTGCAATTCACATTACACTTAGTTTCAAGTACACTTTTAATAAGCACACTTAAATACCACTTTAAGTATTTCAGAAATAATATATTTATATTTAGTACATTCAAATTGAACTAAATGACATTTATTTTTAATTATACTTTTTAAAAGTATATTTTAAACATACTTTCAATTAAGCACAAAACGTAGAAGTATACTTGTATACACTTTTGTATACTTAAATTATATTTCTAATACACTAAAGTATACTACTTTTTGACCTGGGGTCCTAGGTCCAATGACCGCAATATTTGTTTCCTAAGAAGATAACCTCCAGCTTCTACAATTTAGCCATTGAAAAAGTAATGCTCCAAGTGCGTGGAATGTAAGGTGGGACTATGATTGATTTATTTCTTGTTGCAACCAAAGCACATCTATGACTAAATAAGAAACTAAATACATCAGCTCTGTCCTTTGCACCTTGAATGGTACCCATTAACAAGCAAAAGTGGAGTTGGATATACCCTAAATGCAGAAGCACCACCCACTTTAGACCATGAACTATAGATGTCCCTGAATAGTTTGAATATACTCAGCATTAAATGTTTACCTGCCCTTGTGAAAGTTCTGCTTTTGGGTCCAAAGACATAAGCATAACAGTGTTGAGTTTTCTCCATGTGCTTGATGTGCTTTTTCCGGGGTACTAGGGAAATGAAAAGACATCAGGCTTAAATAAAATGCATCTTTATTTCAGTCTAAAGACAACTTTAACATTTCACAGTAAGAAGTACATAAACTTGCACAAGAGCTCTTGCAAAACAAAAATGGAACTTAAGTGGCCCAGAAGTGTTGCAGAACAATATTTGAGCCCTCCTACTCTTTACTCTCTGCATGTGTTTGTGAATCCTGTTTGATGTATGTGTTGCAGAGAGAAAGAGATGGAGGGATATGATAGCCAGAGGGATGCTAGAGGGAGCTACATGGTGAAAAAAAGACAAGATAAAGACGGAGTGAACAAGGAAGAAAGGGAATCGTAGGATGGGATGTAAGGAGGTAATTAGGGTGGGAAGTAGGGGGCCAACAGGGAGCAACTTTACAATAGCCGTCGTATGCTTGTATACAACAGAAGGAATGTAGGGAGACTAAGGAAAGGCATCACGGGAACAAGTGTGCACAAAAGAGAGATGAAACGGACAAAGGCGACGCAGGAACAAAAAATATGTAATGCAGGTATGAAATTGTGAGAGAAGCAGATAAGAGAACAGAGAGAAGAGTGGGGAGAGGGAGAAAGGCATGATGGGAGCGCATGTTTAAAAGCCCCAGATACAATACGCTGACGACAAGGGATTTGGCCTATGTTTGGCTTATAGAGGCAGTTTGTTCAGGCTCAAAGCAGGTACTTGAGAATTCAAATGGGCTAAATGCACTGCCAACTTTATTTTTCTAAATGTAAGGCACACCCAGTTAATAAAAACGACTAGTGTGTGCAGTGCAGTTTGCAGCCTCAAAACACATCGACAAAAAAGGATTCTGGTGGAACAGGCCAACTCAAAACTAGAATACATATCTGATGCCAAAATCTTCTCTCTTCAAATTGACTAGCAAGCAATTCTGTTGTCTCCTATATTATACACAGTCCCTAAGGGAGCAAACTTGCGATGGTTGGTCTAGAAACCAACGTCCTCTACAAAATAAGCAAAGCAAGTTTAAAGGTGTCCTATCATGCAAAATGCACTTTTTGATGTCTTTTATACATAACTATGTGTCCCCGGTGTGCCAGGGAACTCATAGAAAACGTTATAGTTTTCATGTTTTGTCAATGCTATTAGTATTGCTCTAGGGATGTCATTGTCAGTCAGTCGGTCCGTCTACTACTTTTGTCTAGACTGATTATGTCAACAAACAGTCCTTGTAGCATAAACCCAAGACATTACCCCTTGGTTGGAGCACAATACATTGTCTATTTTACTATCAACTTTTCTATTAGAAGAAAAATCAAGGCATTTTCGCACTGGCTTCACTTTCAAAACTGTAGTTGACAGGTAGATCTAATAACGAATGTTCTCATGGCCCCTGTTTTGTTTTTGTGCCAAGCGTGCTGCACTTGGGACAAGAAAAACGTTTTAAAAACTAATCTGCTAATAGTAGAATTCCTTTTAAATGCGTCTATAAGTGTTTCAATTAGAAAGGAAATGTGCATGTGATGTTGACATGTTCGAATCATATCTAAGTAGAAAGAAATTGTTGTGGCAGAATCGTTATTACAGCGTATTTCTGGCTTATTCATTAAGGTCACATGATAAGCTATACCAAGTCTGTTGTTGAGTTAGGTCACACAGGTCAGAGAGGCCCCATCGTCTTGTTATATCAGTCTTATGCCAGTCACATGGTTAGTTAAGACAAATGTGTTATTGAGTTAAGTTTGCAGAGAAGAGGCGCTGATTAGATAAAACAGTTAAGACTTTGTTAGTTAATTACTCCTAAGGATGTCATGAGATAAGGGAACTTTCGACATCTGGAACATATAACAAGTATGATTCACAGAGAAAACATGTGACGTTCGTGTGGTTGGCTGCATGATAAAATGTGTGTGTGTTCATACAGTAGCTATATATTCCTGTGTGAAGCTTCTAGTCATTGGGGACATTTTTGCGATTGGTTGCTGTTGAAGCAAGGTGATGTTACTCCAATATTATTGTTTGTTATTGCGCAACTGAATAATAATTAATCTCAACCATATTTGTGTTTGTGCTTTATTGATCTCTCTCTCTGTGTTAACATGTAAAGTTGGTGAGCCATAAATTGCACTAACAAAATCATTTAGAAGCAATGAGTCTACTAAAAAAGTCTGTATAGAGATGTCTAATTCTATTTGCCACATCCTGCGACAACAATAACATAAAGTGTACTATAGTGGTTGCTACCGAAAATCCGATACTGCAAAAAAAGCTGTTAGTTAATCTCTCTTGTATGCATGCACACAGTGACACCATATATAAAGGAACACAATCTTTCAATGGTCTTACATCTGTGAGATGATATAAGGCTGAAAGGAATAACTGTACAATGGAATACTAAAACATGTGAAACACAGGAGAAAGGAAGACAATAATGGCCTGACAGCTATTAATTATTAAACAGGAAGGAGCTCTGCAGAAAGTAGAAGGAGATTGCTGTAAATCGTTGGTGTCTGAGTCGATGGCTAAGGCTTACGAAAGTGTGTGTGTATGCTCTTTTTATTAGATCAATGTTGGGAGGCTCCATAACCATCGTTGAAAAGCAACTCCGTGTGTGTGTGTGTGTGTGTGTGTGTGTGTGTGTGTGTGTGTGTGTGCAAAAGAAGGAGAAAAAGATAAACACTAAGTGCTTCCACTGCTTTTTCATAAAGCAGGTCATGGATAATGTGAAGCAGAGAGCAGGAGGGACAAGTGGAGGACAACAAAGATATGTTGTGTTTTTAGAACTCTTAAAAGCTAATTAAGAGAAATGTTTTACAACTAAAAAGACACCAATTGAGGTCCCTTTGAAGAAATGTTCAAACGTTGAATTAGCTAAAATACTGACAACACAAGTGAGGCTCCTCATTTAATCAAGCATTGTCCCATTTGAGACTTCATGAGCTTTTTATTCGATTTGACATAATAACGGGTGGAACTGCTGATTAATACGCCAATGTTTGCAAGTGGGAACATTTTTGATTAATTAAATCTGATTAAAATAGTAATTTTGCGGCATTTCCAATCAAAGACTCCCTTTGGGTGTCTCAGTACTCCCAAAAAAACACTTATGTTGTGGAGTTGGAACAGTTGATTAAATAAAAGTGAAGGTTAAGGGCAAGATTAAAAGTAATAAACAAAAGATTCATAACAAAAACAGGCTACTCAGATAGAATACGGATATGCTGTCCAACACAATTATGTTTTAAGTAGAGACTTCAAAAACATGCTTTCATAAAAATCTGGCACTTGCTAAAAGGCCAAAATATGTCTTTGCTTAATTCAGTGAGGAGCACATTAGACACATACAAGCTACCAAAGCCACATGGCCTGACTGAGATGACATTTTAAAGGCCCCTTTATTAGCCCCTTGTCAATGGTCATGTTGGCAAATTAATTTAAGCTCACAATTTGCTATGAGCTTTTGTTGGGCTCACCTCTTTGATACTTACTCCAAAATAGAACATGGCAATATCCGTTTCAGCGTAACCGTGTCGTGACAGATTGCACAAGAAAAATTACAGTCAGCTGGCATGTACACAGCTAACCATAGACAGAAACAGGAAAATGTTATAAATATAACACTATGTACTCTAAAAGACTCATGGGGGGGTAACGGTCAGCAAACCTTAAATAAACATGCTATGTAAAGCGGCATTCACATGATAATAGATGTGCCCTTTGCTAAGCCCAAGGGAGGACGCCAATGGAAGGCACAGTTCAGGTATAACGATTATGCCCCATGCTCACCACAGTTACATTACAATGTAACGTTTCAACAGCTGCTAGAGGTGCACAATAGGACTGAAAATACACAATTCTCCCAGTAACAAGTCAGTGTACCATCTTTTTATTCAGCAGAAGCTGTGTCAGTGTGTTCCTTTGTCCCTTCTCTTGAGCCCAATTACTCAGAAACCTTCAGTTGCAGTTCCCTACCTGTCCAACAGATTCCCTCAGACTTACTGGACTCCCTAATTGATATTCTCACAACCCTCATCATTCACTCGCTGCATAGCACTTCGAGATTTGTCTTGGCAGATGAGAAGCGCTATATAAATTGAATTTATTATTATATACCAGTCCACTTCCTTTGTTCCTTTGCCACTCACGTTATGACGCATATATCTAGTCTTTAGTTTCTGATTTGTTCCTGTGTTTCCCATTTCATCTTTTAGAATAAATCATGCTTGGTCCTCAAACGCCTGGAGCTGCCTGCCACACATTAGATTTGTTTGGACCGACATTCTGGTGACAATCTTTGTCCCAAAAATCAATGAACTTTCTCTATCTGCCTTGTGCTGTCCATTTTCATAACTCTCTCAAGGTATTAAGTTTTAATATTGATCACAACATGCGCTGATGAAACTTGCACAATTAAAAGATGAATGGTGTAAAGCTCCAACATTTTTGGTTATCCAAAGACAACTGAGAGTACTTCAATAAAGCTTCTCATTTCCCAATATTAAGATGGAAATAAAAATGACTGGCTAATGAAGGCTCTTGATGAAAAAACCTATCGGTTTCCTTAACTCTCTTTGACACAAATGGCCTTTAAAGACATAATGAAAATGCAAAAACTGTTATCACTGCAATCAACATTTTATACGTCCTTAAAATCTGTCAATTCCATCCAGATATTAAGGCTTATCCAACATTTATTTAACACTTTTCCCCTTTAATTTCTTTCTTTTACTTTTAACTGTCTACCATTAATTCTCTATATCTCAAAATGACAAATAGATAAGCTTTATAGGCTGATTTACTTAACAAAAAAGACAGAAAATTATAGAACAGATGTTGTTAAGACATACATTTATAGTCGTTGGGTTAATGGAACATTTAAAAGAAGAGAAAAAAGATCTGCACTATTTATGATCAGTCAGAAGCCAGAATTTAACTTTATGTCAAGTTGTAAAAGATGAGAAATAAGGCAAAAATGAGAATAAGACACTCCTTTCTCCTGAAATTGGTGATATTTTTATATCAGGATGCAATCTATATTAAATAACTACAAACCCTGAAATCAGTTTCACAGCCCAATAGCCCCGAGATGACAGATAAAATGCCTTCTCCAGTTTTGTGTTTAAGTGTGCATGTCTGTATAATGTCAGTACAATGACTGAAAATAAATTCAATTAATTGACAAAAATAAGAATATGGATGAAAAAAGACATGAAGATATTATTTTACTAAACCTCCCTTCTGCTGCGCACGATAAAGTTTTGCATGCTTATGAGAAAGTTACCACTGTAAAGCCCCCTTACACAAGTGGCAAAGTAATGTAATCTGATTACTATCTGGTACTTTTAGATAACCTAAATATCAAATGCAATGCGAATAAATACATGAAATATACATATGAATTACATGTTTTTTTACACAGGAGCAATTTGGGGTGAAGTGTCTTGCCCAGGGACACAGCGACATGATCACTATAGTGGGGATTGAACCACTGCTCTGATCCGAAGATCTCCGCACTAAGCCACTGAATCACAGCCTCGCTTTGTATAGGTTCACCTACTGAATTAGAAGGGTTAGGGTTAGGGTTAGAATTAACCGAAGAAAGTGAAAACAATTAAGTAGATTCAAGCAGTAGGCGTATAGACTCACACTTAAAGGTCTCCTATTATACAATTTTTAGGCATATATTATAGGTCTCAGATATATAAAAAAACATGTCTATGAAGTGTTTTGCTCAAAATACCAAACAGATCATGCATTTTATCCATGCCTCATACCGCTCAATTTCAGCCAAGTTAGTTTAGTGCTGTTTCTGGGTCCGTAGCTTTAAATGTAACCCGAGCTGCTGCTGGCCACGCCCCTTTGGAGCATCCACATGCAAGCGGTGAGCTCTGTGAAGAGAAGAGTGTCTATCAGTAGAAACTCAGCTAAACGCTGCCGTAATTAAACGGCATATAATGTTCCAAACCACATCAAGGATTATTTCTGAAAGAGTATGGAGCTTTTTCTCTTGCGGGTTTCCCACAAGGTGAGTACCTTTTTATATCTGGCCTTTTTAAACACAGCGTTAGCTCTGAGTGTTAGCAATGCTTGCTAATATAAACACAGACCATATTACTTCCAAAACACGTTGCGCATTGTTTCTGATAGCAACGTTTCTGATAGGAGTTCAACGTAAAGCCAGCCCATATTTTAGTAATGTAGTAATGTCAGCAAATCTGGATCAGATCCATTGTACCCCCGGTTTGTGGGTAAAGAGAAAAAGAGACAGGGTTGTATTTTCAGACACTTTGTGAGTCTCCTTACACACCAGGGGCACATATGTATGTATAAAAGACATAAAAAAGTGCATTTTGCATTATAGTTGACCTTTAAAGTATTAGCCTACACAGTACAGCTTACAGAGAAGAGATAACATCTGATCCTTTTACAATAAACACTATATGCTCTTTTTATTTTTTTAGTAACATCGTAATCCTGCTAGTAATCCCCAATTTTCAGGAATTTAACAGTAATTGGATATCTGAGTATACAGCTACCTTTTTTGTAATCCCCTTTCATGTATTTTGTTATTGTCCATGTGTTAACTAGGAAAAACCTAACATTATATTGTCAGTAACCTGCCATGACATTGGCCTCCTCCGTTCTTATGCAACAGTCTTCTTGGAAATTCAGTTTTTAAATTACAAACACAGCCTGCCTGACCTTGTCCCCCCCTCCCATCCGTCTGTCGGTTCAACAAGTCCATCAAAGTGTCTCCACATCAAAGACAGGGCTGTCCATGCGTCTGCACATACAGGGCTGAGGACTGACAGCTGTCATGTGAGCATCACATCATGGATTCATACATTCACTTAGCCGGATATGGAAATAAATCTCTTTACAGACCATATATCGGGATTAGCGACTGATGTAAAAGTGAACTTTATATGTATGGAATGCATCTTTGATTATGCAAGCCTCACAAACACTGTAAAAGCATGCATTGATGAAAGTTATGCAGTGCTGTCAAAGTCACCGCAGAGACATACTGTACATACATATTTAATGCCAGCTTCTGTCACAACACTGCCTCATTTGATTTAAGGTTAGCAGAGTTAACATTATTTTCGTCTTCTCACTTTTGACATACTGCTAACAGCCTATCATCTTCTCAAGTATGTTCAGGCTAAAGTTGATGTAACTCATGGAAGAGGCACAATTGAATGTTAAGTCAAAGCAAAGGCTCATTTCCTGACTAATCCGTTTTGATTTGTGCGAATCATGGCGGAGATCTGTCCCTGCTAGCCTCTAAATATTTAATCCTAATATACATACACTTTGTTTATTACTTGGCTTAGTTGAATACTCAATTCTGACATTTCAGAGGGTGTTCATTATGGCTAACAGACCGCTGCTAAGGAGAGCAGACCGTTGCTGTATCAAAAGACTGTAGAGTCACATCAGTCAACAGAAAGAAGTCTGGTAAATGTAATGTCAACTTTGGATAACAAACATTAGTTTTCTCCATCAAAAAACACCATGGAATACTTTTAATATTCATCCATCCATCTTCTCCCGTTTATCCGTGGTCGGGTCGCGGAGGTAGCAGTTCCAGCAGAGAGCCCCAAACTGTCTTTTCCCTGGCCACATCAACCAGCTCTGACTGGGGGATCCCAAGGCGCTCCCAGGCCAGCGAAGAGATATAATCCCTCCACCTGGTACTTTTAATATTCATATTTATATATTTGTGGAATGCACAAAACTTTGGATTTATGATGGCGAAACTGTGCCCAGTAAAGAACAGAAAAACTGCACAAGAGAAGTTAAGAAGTTTAACCTGTTAAGCCCTGAGCCTGTTTTTCAGGTCTCAAAAATGACATTCCCAGAACAAATGACCATATCTTCCCTTCTAAAAGGGTTAAATTAATAATATTTTTTCTCAAAGCAAGGTTACATCTGTGAGTTGGATGGAGAAGTGTCAGAATCAATATAGATGTTTTTATTTTAAAGTAAATTCAGATTGAACATAGTAAAAAAAATGTAAATTATAGTGTCCGTCCAAAAAATGAAAATGACTTATAGTGAAAACCACCCTTGAATGATGGGATGGTAGACTAAAAGCTTTAGGAATCCAAACTATAACATATAATAAGTACCCTGTATCAAGATTGATGCAAAACAAGTGACATTTTACCTTTTTAGAGAGATTTAGAAAAAAATACCCACTTCTGGGGTCATTTGGGTGCATTTTCCATATCTCTGGCACTTTACTATTATATAGTATATTTCTACCAAACTCACTACACACATCAATGGTCTCCTGGTGGTCATACCACAACAAGGAGTTTTGAAGAATATGCTTTTGAATAATATTGGGGAATATTTATAATGTAAATCTTCAGTAAATATGGCATCATCTTCAATAACTTTACTATTATACAGTATATTTCTACCAAACTCACTATTTGCATTGTTGTTGTTAGTATCTGGTTAGCTAGCTGCGCTAACGGATATTAGAAGCTGTTTCTAAAACAATGAGAGGGAGAGCTCTGTCCTGTCAGACTGAGAGAGATAACTACAGCTCAGTGAGGTAAGGGACTCTCTGAGTGTTTAGATAGTTCACTTTAGTCTAGTTATCTCAGTGGGTCTCAAACGGTTTGGTCACCATTTATGAGAATAAATGAAAAACAGTTATGAAATACTATATGACAGTAAAACAAGAATACAGTTTAAAAGGGGAGTGATTTGTAAAATATCCATAAAGAAGAAGAAAATCTGTGTACAGTTCTGTTTCATATGGATGTTGAGAGATGTATCCATAGATCTCTTAATTTTGCTCTCAAAGTGCACCAGATTGATGCTTTTAACTTCAATATTTTAATAAAAATCTCCCCCGCCCCATAAAATATCACTTTACCTCTGCTTACACCTATATGCCATTTTATATGCTGTGAGCTGATTGAGCTGTGTTAAGGGGAATGTTTACATAACACAGGATAGAATTAAAAATTCTTCTTCTCGCCTACAAAGCCCTTAATGGGCAGGCACCATCTTACCTTAAAGAACTCATTATACCCTACTGTCCTACTAGGGCATTGCGTTCCAAGAACGCAGGGTTGTTGGTTGTTCCTAGAGTCTCTAAAAGTACAATGGGAGCCAGAGCCTTTTCTTATCAAGCTCCACATTTGTGGAATCAGCTTCCAGTTTGTGTTCGGGCGGCAGACAGCCTATCCGTTTTTAAGAGTGCGCTTAAGACCTTCCTTTTTGATAAAGCTTATAGTTAGGGCTGATTAGATTCAGCCCCTAGTTTTGCTGATATAGGCTTAGTTTGTCGGGGGACATCTTACTTCTTCCTTCTCTCTGTCTGTACCTGTGTACTCTCATGTTCCGATTAACCCAGCTTCCCCAAATTTCTTTCTTTTTGGTGTCTATATACGCCGGGATCCGGATGGATGGTCCTGTAGCTGCAGTCCTGTGTCATGGATCGCGAGCCCGGATCTTGAGTCGTGGCTGTTGCTGTGGTCCTGGATCATAAGTCCTGGATGGATGTCCTCATGGATTCATCTTCCTATTATACACACATGCATTTCCAAACATTTGGACTACCTATGTTGAAAATGTATTATCTTTTTTTTACACACGGCATCTATTGCACGTCTGTCCGTCCTGGGAGAGGGATCCCTCCTCTGTTGCTCTCCCTGAGGTTTCTCCCAT
>CALSBZ010046679.1:292512-307314 GCA_943591055.1 Gobionotothen gibberifrons | reverse complement strand
CGATCTTTTTCTTATGGGTGTTTAGAGTTGTACCCCCTAGATCTAGTATCTAGTAATTCTGCTTAAAGTGCACCAGATTGAAGCATTTTACTTTAAAATGTTCAAACATTTCTTCCCCGTATGCCTGAGAGGCAGATATGCTTGTTTTTCTCAACAAGAACTGTTAAATGGGGGGGGGTTTCCTTTAAAAGTTGGACTGTTGCACTGTTGTAGCTTCAGTGGTTCTCAGGTTACAGTTACATAGCAGTGAATATAAACAGACTGATTAATGTGAATATTACTGTAAACTAACCTGTGTAAAAGTTTCTCGAATAAATGTAATTTTTTTGGTGGAAGAAGCATGTATCATTTTTTTACCCTGCCCCTCAAAGAATCGGAATTGAGAACCGTTAAGAACCGGAATCGAAAAGTAGAATCGGAATCGGAATCGGAATCGTGGAAATTCAAACGATACCCAACCCTACCTATTACGGCCCGTCCACACAGCGGCGTGCGTTGACGCTTGCCGGCTGGTGTGTCTGAAGCTCGATCAACAACCAATCACATGAATCTCCCACCCCTGACACACAAGCAGCGGTTTGATTGGCTAGAGCTTGTACTGGCATATGATTCGATTGGCTGACGCTTCTGCAGAGGCGGCAAAAGTTGAACATTGCTCAACTTTTGAAGCGAGCAACGCCAGCAACGCGTCACTTCCCAAAATGCAGTTCGGCAAAAAGTGACGTCACCCCATTCAAAGTGAATGGTGAAGCGTCAGCGCACGCCGCTGTGTGGACGGGCCGTTAGGGTTAAAGAACACGATTCTAAGCGAACCAAATAGTGAAGCCGAGATAGCGGCAGACGGCAAGAAAAATGCAGACACTTATGCTGAGCTAATACAACTTTTAGACGATAAAAGCCTCTCGCTAATTATGAGGGATGCGCCTGACAATGCAAGAGAAGCCTTAAAGATATTAAGGGGATATTATGCCGGGAGGGGAAACATGGTATACAATAAACTTGTATACCATGTTGACATCGCTTCAGAAGACGAACAGTGAAAGTGTCACAGACTATATCATACGGGCAGAAACCACCATCACTGCGCTACGGAACGCAGGTGAAACGTTAGGTGACGGCCTACTGATAGCCATGGTCTTAAAAGGACTGCCTGAGATGTTTAGGCCATTTGGAATACATGTGGCACATAATGATGACAATATAACGTTTCCAGAGTTCAGGACAAAGCTAAGGAGTTATTAAGCACGACAGAGTCGAGTGA
This sequence comes from Gobionotothen gibberifrons, assembly GCA_943591055.1. Classification (NCBI taxonomy): domain Eukaryota; kingdom Metazoa; phylum Chordata; class Actinopteri; order Perciformes; family Nototheniidae; genus Gobionotothen; species Gobionotothen gibberifrons. Next base: position 306,053 of record CALSBZ010046679.1, on the reverse strand, counting down.
TAATGTGATGAAGACTCAAGCGAGACCCGGACGGCGGCCCGCCAAGCAAGTTGCATATGACAGGAACAGTGACAATGCAGATATTGTGTGTTTTAAGTGCGGCACAAAAGGCCACCGAGCGAGAGCGTGTCGGCAGAAGACATGGTGTAGTCAATGCAAAATGGTCGACACAGGAGCCACCTCGCACATCATCACGGACATCACCAAGTTCAAAAACTTCGATGACACGTTCAAGCCAGAGACACACTGCGTGGAGCTGGCAGACGGTACCCGGTGCAACGACGTCGCTCAACCCAAGGGAGAAGCAGAGGTTTGCCTGGCCGACAGCGGAGGACGGCGACATACCACTACGCTGATAAAGGCATTGTTTATACCCCCCAGGACATCTTCTCAGTGACGGCAAAAAAAAGTCCGACATTATACGATTTAAAATAAAAACAATAATAGTGTCTTGGTATTGAGTAAGAACATGTTTTTATGAACCACACAGCTTCCGGTTTACCAAGACCCGACCAGACAAAAAGAAGTGGTGCAGGCACGAAACGTGGCGTATCATGCATGCAAAACTCGGCCTCAGAACTCAATGGGAATGGTTGGTGTATCATATGCACGCAAAATCGGACTTCTGCGTATCTATTGCACGCATTTCCAATGTGTAAAGTCGTGTCATTTGTACGCAGACTGAAGAGAGGTGAGGTGACGTGCAACAACATTAACATTAACCTTTCTGTTGGTCGCTTGTTAGCAGACCCTTCACACGATGGCAGAGCAAACAGGTACTGGCAGGGCCCGTAGTGATAGCCCTATAGTTTAAATCTACTACCCACAAATAAACATATGGACATGGGTTACTATTTGAACCTATCCATGTGATTTTAAGTGGGGGTGGACCTCAAATCATCTAGGGGGGTCCGGGGGCATGCTCCCCCGGTAAGAGATTATTTTAAATGTTGGAGATAAATGCATCAATCTGGTGCATTTTGAGGGGAAAATAAAGAGACTAGATATATGGGAACACCTATATGAAACAGAACTGTATACATTTCAATAATCATAACATCAGGGCCATAACCAATAGCATATCCAATATGAAAACACACTGACACCCTCAAATGGAAATGTGTGTTTACATAAATGGTGACCAAACCATTTGAGACCCACTGAGAACTTAGACTAAGTTAACTATCTAAACACTCAGAGTCCTTTACCTCACCTGAGCTGAGGTTAACCCGAGCTTGAATGACACACAGAGACCAATCAAGGGCTTTGATTTATGATCTGAATGACAGTGGCCATGTCGGCAGGCCACATCATATAGACAGCCAGTCACCCTGTGTGAGGCAGACCATATCATGTAGACAGCCAGTCACCCTGTGTGAGGCAGACCACATCATGAAGACAGCCAGTCACTCACCCTGTGTGAGGCAGGCCACTTAACAGGCCAGGCCATTGGGAAACCCCCCGGTCCTCCCGATGGCCAGTCCAGGACTGGGTACAGGAGGCGTAGAGCGAGGGATCATTGTCCACAAGTTAATCGATCGCAGATGGCGTCGTGGTCACGGACGAATAAAAAAAAACGGCCGTTAATATACCTGGGCGTCCCGCCCAAGTATAGTCTATGTGTGGGAAACCCTGCTCTGTCACGAGTGGGAGTGGGTAGGGTGTGACTTGGAATTGGGCCGAAGTAAACACTAACAGGAACACAAAAAGACAAATACAAAAAAGGCATTGATATTGTTGTTACTGTATATCAATGTTTTGTTTTTTAGCGTGCTTTATTGAACACCATTTCCCATTGGCCCTTTCACAGGCTAAAAAACACTGTGCAACATAAACAGATAGTCTGGTAATGAGTCAATGGGTTAACTAGCTGAAACATTCATTTTATAACAGAAGGACAAAAAAGGGATTGACGGTGTAGAAGTTTTCAGACAACAGAGATTACAACTGTAAAGTTTCTTTGTGAAAATCACTTAGGTTTCAATTTCTTATAACAACTGCTGTAGTGTTTTCGGGAAGACTGATAAAAGAAATGCTGGATGAGAGAGTGAATAGAGCCAGAGGAACAGGTGCTACCCCAGATGTGTTGTTAGAGAATGAGCTCCGTATAGGATAAGGTCACAAAGTATATGGGGAAATCTAATGATGTAACCACCAGCAACACCAACGTTGATCAACATTAGCATACAACAATATATCAAACATCTGGTACAAAGGCGTATTATTTTACTTAAATACAGGTAATGGAATATTTTTTGGGGAATTTTAGCAATGGCGTTTTTATTTAAGCATATTCAACTTGAACATTGATGTAATCATGTTAACATTTACAGCACCTTTTGCAGCTTAAGTTGTGTTTTATGAGTATTTATTTTGATTTTAATCGTTTATTTGGTCGGGACATTGCACATTAATGAACACTTAAATCAATAAATGTGCCAAGTGTAAATGTGCCAAGCGTAAATATGCCGGATTTAGCTTTTGAGCTACTTTCCATCTGCAGTCCCTCACATAAAACATTAAGAAAATGAGATTTACAAACATAGCAGCACAAATACATAAAATGCAAGAAAGTGCAAGGATAAGAGCAGAATACAGTATTTATGACATGGCAATACAATATGGCAGCATCGATACATAAAGTATGACTTTGTTGCTTCTGCTTCTTGACCTCTCCATGAACATCATCAAAGTCTTCTTGAGGCTCAAACTCTTTGGATAGACTACTAAGGCCTTGACACAATTCAAATTCAAACCCACAATTAGTTTGAGTTTTAGTGATGTTTGAGTTTATTTGAAATATATTTGACCATGATCTCCAATATCATGCTGTGCATGGTTTCTGTAAGCGGAGGAAGACTGCTGGATCTGTACTAATGGAGAAAAAAGGAGATATAAGCCATGTCTCCCCTCTCTTATCATGAGCAACGTAAGATCACTGACTAACGGAATGGACTAGCTTATGGCATTAGCTAGAAAGAATATCCGGAGTCTAGTTAATGAGCTTTACAGAAACATGGCTACTACAGGATATATCTAACAAGACCGATAGCTTCCGGAAAGTTTGGTCCAACATAGACGTCCTGCCTCGTTCCTGTGCCTAAGAAGCCAGGTCCCAGAGGATAAAAGGACTTTTATTGCACATTTTAACTTCAACTTCTTCTATTTTATTCTAAAATTGTGCAACTGTCATGAAATCTGATTCCTCCCTTTGGATAAATAATGTATTCTGATTGTGATTAATCTTCCCGGACCCCAGCCTCCTTAAGCTCTTTAGATTTTATGTGATGTGGAAACACAAAAGGAGATGATGAGGCCAGTGGGGAAAACAAGTCAGATTTTCTCCCTCCATGTGAAGTCAATTGTATTACATCTCCCAGCCTTGATAGTATAATCTCTGGGTGTGATCATTAATAAAGGCCGTCCCAAAATGAGCAACATGGAAAGTCTTTCACACACGAGAGCAACGGAACGCTTTTATGTTCCAGGAAGGCCGACGTATAAGAGTAGCTCGCATTATCCCCACTACAAAGGCTAGACCCTGTCATACACAAAGAAGCAGCAGAATAAACAGCTTATTAAGGGAGCTGGAGATGACACAGACAGCATGTCAGCCACGAGAGGAGATATCTGCCTCTGTACTGTTATCCGACTACAAAGGGTACAGGTTTAGACACACAGACAACGAAGGGAGAGAATAAACAGATGAGAGACGGACAGAGGAGGAGAATCCGCTGCTTTTACAGTATGTGTGTTCTCACATTGTTCTACAGTTCAAAGACTGCTGGCAAGCACTTTTTTGATGAGTAATACGGGCTGGCTTTACATCTAAGTACCTTTGGATCTTTCTTGAGATGCTAAATGGAAATGGGACCATAAAGAAATATTTAATTGTCCAGAAAGTTTGTGCAGTGGAAAAGAGTTCTCAATAGGACAATTATGTGATAAAAAGTAATAGAAAGTAGGTTTCTTTTGGAAGCATAACAGCATAATTACACCCAAGTGAGTTACATTGATTTTGGACTAAATAAGTTTGTGTCTTCACACAAACTGTCATATTCCCCAATCAATGCTTTATACTTTGGTATTATGTTAAACAGTCCAGTCACTTCACTAAACAAAATGACGAATCAGAATGCCTTTATCCGTCCCGCAAAGGGGACATTCACGTTGTTACAGCAAAGTATTGATATATATGAAGAAAATAGAACACTATTTTATGAAAAGGCATGCACATAGTATTTAAAATAAAATGTTTTACAATTCACAAAAGTACATATTCAAGTAGATAGTAGAAGCAGAATACAGCTGGCAGTAAAAAGTAGAATTTCTAAAAAATAAACACTTTTAATATAAAAGGAAGACCCCACTATGGCTCTCACAAGCATGAATTTTAGTTGTGTGATTCAGGATCATACAAGTACTCGCTATACATGTAATTCTCTGTTCATTTGCAACTACAGCTGGCAAAACATGTGGCAAAAACAAGCATTGTTGTGGACCAATATTAATGCTTCTTTCCAGAAGAATTACATTGTGGTAAGTTAAGTTCCACTTTTTAAAATTACATGGCTTTTTTTGTCATGTGCACAAAAGCTACCAGGTAGTCCTAAATACTGGGCTCCTCAAACATGCACCATTATACCTAAGACACATGTTTTGTTCCACAACTTAAATAACGTCAGAAAAGAACCCACTCAACTAATGTTGAAATGAAGGTTGTTTATAATGTTATATTTTTACATATGGCAATTACATTTATGCTTCAAAATTAAAACAGTGGTGTTATTATTTGGAGATGATCATAAACATGTGTTGGTCACAGAGCTTATTTTCTGCAATATCGAAAATCCAATGGGAAAATCCCTCTGGCTTTTATCATTGGAACCCTTGTGATGCTAACTTCTAGATCGGCCACATAAGGGACAGTGAGGCAATGACATAAAGAATAAAACTAAAGGGTCCTAGTAAGTTAACTTCAGGTATATTTTGTCCGATGTTTACCACCTGATTTTTACTGTAAGTCTACAGGTGAACCAACAATTCTGTTTTAAATTATAGTGTTGAAAATGATGATAAAAAATAGAACTCCTGCAACTAAACTCCATGAGCACTATTTGAGGTGTTTCATTTGTTTATAAGGGAATTGAACTCTCTGCTTAAGCACATACTTGACATTTGTTTGAAATCTATGAAAGCACTACAGTCAGATCCTCTACATCCAGCTTGCATCATGTTGAGAAAAGTCTGAATTTAAGAACTGGAGAATCCCCAGATCTCATACTGGTATAGACTAATCAGCTGTAATCCGTTTCTTCTCATTCATTGGATGGATAAGGAAATATTTACATAGAAATCCCAGTTTTAAACCATTTTGAAATCAGCCTGCAAAGAGTGTGTTTCTGCTGCAAACTGTAAATGTGTCTGTATGAGATTATGGCTCACAAAAAGTCTAAGTTACCTACACTGTTACCATGGCAATGTTTTGTTCATAATCTGTCAAAGAGAAAGAGAAACCATGGATCAAAATTCACAAGATCAAGGCTGTCAAAAAAATATTGAGCCTTTATTGACAAACTGAGCGGAAACTTAAAAACGTGCACACATACATATGATATATATAAGACATACGTGGTACTCTTGGCCCACAGAGGGCCATGTCTTTCCCCCTCGTCCCTATCTGTCTCTGTCTGTATCTGCACGCTCATCTGAGCCTCCTGCATCTTTTCCCCTTCTTCTTCCCCCTCTTCTATCCCAAGTGTGAAAGCCTTGTCTCTCTCATCATCTGAGAGCTCCAAATTTGAATCTCCCTTAACTATCTGGTACAGAAAATGTCTGAAAATAAAGAGGAACTTCCCATCATGCAATTTTAACCAATGACATATCACTGGAAAGCCCAGGATGTCCGCTGTACAGTGCAGTAGAGATTGCCAGAGTAGCTCAAAAGAGTAAAAGGAGATGCATGTTAACAAAATGTCCACTACAGTGGACATGTATCAATGGGCTGGGTCCCTGAAGGATATATCATTTTGATAGAAACATCATTCGGGAAAGGATTTTGCTTGAAGTCCCAAACGTCAAATTTGAAATCAGATTTGTGACCTTTGCTTGATTTACCCTCTGGGAAGAACAGAGCGTTTCCTTCTTTTAATATGTCGTTAAAACCTCCGTGACCGTTATAGGGATCTTCCTTGTTCCCCCACCTTGCTTTGCTCTGACCTGTTTTGTTAATTCATCAATAGTGTGAACCCATCCTATTTCAATATTTCTTGTGGACTGTTTAGCTGTTCTTCTTGATTTGTGGGACGTTTCTGGCACCTCCTCTTCACTATGGCTTTCCTTTCTTAGTTTGAGCTTCTGCCTTAGTTTGTCAAACAGACCCTCTTTTCGCTTTGATGTGTTAGTGTGATGCTTGCAAAAATTAAACAGAGCAATCCTGTCTCCATAAGATGGAAGATAATTGGCCAGCTGAGCATCTTCCATCAGGAGGATGACCTCTCTGTCAATCTGTAAATAGAGAATATGAGCATGTCTGTTACTTAAGATGTAGGATGAGACAAGTACCTATATTTAAAAGTAATATTAAGCCTAATATGAAAGTTATCTAAACAGGCAGTTATATCTCTCACAGGCTCCGCCCTCTACTGGACTCTATGGGTACTACCTTGGACGCAACCCTCAGCTCACCTGATGATCTGCTCAACCACCTCAACTCCACCCTACTCACCTCCCTCAACACTTTAGCCCCCCTCAAAAATAAAACTGTTACTTTCAAGACCTCCTCACCCTGGTTCACACCCGCACTCCGTAAAATGAAGCAGCGAGGCCGCCAACTTGAACGTCTTTCAAATAAATCATCCCTCACAGTCCATTACATAAGCTACAAACTCCATCTCAATGCATACAAAGATGCTCTTATTGCCGCTAAATCTGCCTACCTCTCCAACATCTTCACTGACCCCTCCCGTAACCCCAGGACCCTCTTCTCCACAGTTAACAAGCTCTTCAAACCCCGTGCTGATAACCTCCCTACTTCTACTTCCGCTACTTGCAGCTCATTCCTCCAGTTTTTCGCAGACAAAATTAACGCCATTAACCACTCCTTCTCAGCTCCATCTGACATGCAAGCATCTCCCCCAACCTCCACCCCTACCACTTCTCCCCCCATCTCCCTTGACCTGAGTTCAACCTGGTTACCCCACTTGAAATACTCCATCTGATCGGTTCCTCAAATCCCACAACCTGCTCCCTTGACCCTCTACCTACTCCTCTCCTGAAGTCCTGCCTCCCCGTTCTCTGCCCCTATCTTGCTAACCTTTTCAACTCCTCGCTGTCCCATGGAACCGTCCCCTCTGCCTTCAAAACTGCTGCCGTTACTCCAATCCTCAAAAAACCTGGTCTTGATCCCTCCTCCCTCACTAATTACCGCCCCATCTCCAACCTACCATTCCTCTCAAAAATTCTTGAACGCTTTGTAGCCAAACAAATTCACTGCCATCTCCAAACCAACCAGCTCTATGAACCCCTTCAGTCTGGATTTCGTCCTCACCACAGTACAGAAACTGCACTCGTCAAAGTCCTCAATGACCTCCTCACCTCTGCTGACACTGGTTCCCTCAATATTCTCATCCTCCTCGACCTGAGTGCAGCCTTCAATACCGTGAGCCACAACATCCTGCTCACCCGACTCAGGGTCATTGGTATCGAAGGTATTGCACTCAGATGGCTCCAGTCCTACCTCACTGAACGATCCCACTTCATCTCCCTCCCCAACCACTCCTCTGCTACAGCCTCAGTCACCCAAGGCGTTCCTCAAGGATCAGTACTCGGCCCCCTCCTCTTCATCATTTACATCCTCCCCCTCGGTCAGATACTCCGCCACTTCAACCTGGACTTCCATTGCTATGCTGATGACACTCAGATCTACCTCAGCACCAAATCCCTCCATAACCCACCCCTAACCCACATCGATTCCTGTCTGACAGCTATTAAAACTTGGATGCAACATAACCTCCTCAAACTGAACAGCAACAAAACAGAACTCCTCCTAATCTGCTCCAAATCCACCCTCAGCAAGGTCACCAACATGACACTCACCATCGATGGCACCATTGTTTCCCCCTCCAATCAGGCACGCAATCTTGGCGTAATCTGGTCCTCACCTACAAAGCACTCCACCATCTGGCCCCCCCTTATCTCACAAACCTTCTCACCCCTTATCAACCCCCACGGTCCCTCAGATCCACCGCAGCCGGACTCCTATCCATTCCCACATCCACACTCTGCAGCTTTGGGGACAGAGCCTTCTCAGTGGCAGCTCCTAGGCTCTGGAATTCCCTCCCCCAAGATCTTCGCGACTCTGAGTCCCTCACAGTCTTTCAGTCCCGCCTCAAAACACATCTGTTCAACTCTGTCTACCCATAAGCCCCCCCCCCTCTCAATCAACTTGCTCTTGACTGCCTTTTTTTGTTTGTTTTATTTTACTATACTTACTTGTTTGCCTGTCCTTGTTTGTCTACCCTCCCTCACACTGTAAAGCGTCTTTGAGTTGTGAAAAGCACTATATAAATAAAATGCATTATTATTATTATTACCTTATCATGCAAGCATTCACCTACTGAGATTTCTTTAGATGTAGCCGGCCCCCGGGCGGGCCTACCTGAATGCGCGCGCATCTCACTTCCGTATAAATTGAGGCCCCGCCTCCTGACCATCATCCTTTACTCTACAGCGAGCGGAGGTGATACTAGCACTGAGTCTGAGACGTTTTGAGGAGAAAGGAAAGCGAAAAGTAAGAGAATTATCATAATGGAGCCACTCCTGGAGCATCGAAACTGCCCGCCGTGCCCTGGTCTGATTGCGGGAGCGGATCTGCACCGCCAGTGTTTCCAGTGCCAGGGGCAGGACCATGCCGAGCAGGGAACGGGCCTGCACCGGCCTGCGTTGCCTGTCGCTCGATCCCGCTGCTGAATCGCCGGCATCGTGCGGAGCACTTCTGGAGGAAGCTTGGCCCGCAGGTGCACGTGGAGGTAGATGATCCGGACCTCGAGGTGGTGGAAATGGACGATCTGGAGGACGTGCCATTTGAGTTCACTCTGCCGAGGGACCGCATGGTCGACTTCGCGGAGGGGGAAGATGGCGACATCTCCTTGTCCGACACCCCCGGTTCCGATGGCCAGGAGGGCCCAGCACTCAGGTCTGCGCGACTGGACTTCCCAGCGGTGATGACCCAGGCGGCATGTAGCGTGTAGGCCTACCGCTGCCACCGAGGCCTATAAGCCGCCTTAGGCAGGGGTTTTATGGCCTGGTGCTTCTGGCGCAGCCGGCCTTCGTCTCGCCCCCGTTGCCAGACATCTGGCAGTGTGTGGAGGCGACATGGCTGCGTCCATTGAAGGCGAAGGCCTCCATAGCATCCATGTTGGGCATTATCAGGGTGCAGGGCCGATCAGACACGGTGTATCCTGGCGTGCCCCCCCTCTATGAGAGCCTGGCGGCCCATCTGTTTCCGCGATCAGCTGGTTGGGCAGAGGGGAAAAAACCTCTGCCCCCGCTGCCGCGGGACAGAGAGGCCCTGGAATATTTAGATAAAATGTTCAGGCTCGGTGCACAGAGCGCGGCTGCGGCCAATAATCTTGGTGTGTTGGGCGTCTCCTTGATTACTCCTCAAGCAGACGCCCCCGCTCTCCCGTCTCAGGACAGGAGGGATTATCCGGACCGCTGCATAGGTCAAATGAACAATCTGATCCATGGAGTGACCGCCGCAGCCGGGCGGGTGATGTCCTTGGCCACAGTAGCGTCACGTCATGTGTGGCTGGGACTCACCACACTGTCAAGAAAAGACTGAGTGGATCTCCTTGGAGCCCCCGTTTCCACGGAAGGGCTCTTTGGGTCAATAGCCTCGGTCACCCAGCGTTTTAGCCGTCTGGAGGAGGAGAGGGTGCAGCTTAGCTGCATGCTACCACTGGCTTCTCCTCAGGCATTGCAGCGTGCTCCTCCGCGGCCGGTGGAGCGCAGCGCAACGGCGAGACGGAGGGAGAGTCGCCGGTACGCAAGTCCCGTACCTGTAGCGCCCTCCACTTCTTCGGCCCACCCCGCGGGACCGACGTACCGGCACTCACGGGGACGGGCTGCCCGACCTCGGCAGACTCAGTAGCAGAGGACCGCCGGGTGGGGCGCTCCACCATCACGGATCTGACTGGCGGGGGGAGGAAGCGTCTCAGCGGGTCTCTCCACCCGGGACGCTAGGGCGAATCCCACCTCCTCCCTGTATGATGCCCAGATCCCTGTTGTTTCTAATAAAAAGAAGGTTGATCTGTATCCAAGTCTGAGTGTCGTTTGTTTTCACAATCCTGCACACACATTGTTGACTGTACATATTCCCTATTCGCTACCCCAGTTGTTGTTGCTTCTTCTTCTTCTTCTTCTTCTTCTTCTTCTTCTTCTTCTTCTTCTGTGGTGGAGGTGTGTTTTTGAAGAGGGAAGAGGGATTTTCACTTTTTTTTCATTTGTTTCTGTTTCAATCGTTTCTTTAACTGTATGATCTTTCGTTGGGATATTTGTACTCTTTGCAAGTACGGTTAATACTTTTTCGCTAGTGTTTTTACGTGCCTCGCGGTGGGGATGGCGTCCTTCGGGGCGCCGCCGGTGTCTCTGAGACACGGCGTGCGTTTGGTGACTCAGGCCGCAAGCACAGTGGAGCAGGTGCTGCTGGCTGTGGGAGATCAGGTCGGTCATGTAAACATCTCCTATGCTTCCCGCATGAACAAAGCGGTCGTGGTCTTTTTGAAAGACCAGAAATATGTGACGGAACTTATTGAGAGCGGATTAATGCTAAACGAGGAATATATTCAAGTTTCACCGCTGGCGACACCGTCCACGCGGATCACTGTGTCTGGCGTTCCTCCATTCATCCCGAATGAGGCGCTGGAACGGGAGCTGAAGAGTTTCGGTAAGTTTGCCAGTAATCTCCGCACTGTTGCTCTGGGGTGTAAGGATGAAAAGCTAAAACATGTCCAATCTCTGCGGAGACAGGTTTTCATGTTTCTGAATTGTCCCACTCAGACACTGGATGTGTCCTTCCGGGTGAGGCACGAAGAGGGTTTTTATATGGTGTATGCGAGCTCAGGGAACGTAAAGTGTTTTGAGTGCGGGGAGTCGGGTCATAAACGTGTTGCATGTCCACAGAGACGGCACGCCGCTCCGCCGGGGCGGCCGAGCCCGGGGCGGCCGAGCCCGGGGCCGTGCCCACTGAGGCCGCTGGCGGCCGTGGAGCCCGGTGTCGTGGGGGCTGCTGCTGCACCCGCCGGGGCCCCGGGGGCTGCGGATGAAGTAGGGATGAATATCGTGAGAGATGAAACGGGGACTGTAGAGAGTGTGGTGAGTGTGAGAGGAAGAAATGTGGAAACAGGTAAACGGGTGGGAGATGATGTAGCAGGACAGGTGAGGACCGGGGCTGTGGGACAGGTGGAGGCTGTTGGCACACAGCAGGAGCTGCCGTCTGGCTCTGGGCGAAAAAAAGAGCTTCAACAGGCTGCAGACAATAATGAGGTGACAGAGATGGACACAGACGGTGAGGGGGATTCTGACTGTGTTTCAGTTGCAGATAGTCTCTCTCAGAACGCTGAGATATATTCTTTGGAAGAGATTAATGTCTTTTTAGATGAGTCTTTTGGCAAGGCAGTGGAAGTGAGAGACTTTTTCCCTGACACTAACAAGTTTCTTCATACAGTGAGTACTCTTCAGAAAGTTGTAGGGTTAGACCTGCTGGATGAAAAGAGACGCTATCGTCTCAGGAAGCATGTAACTACTATGAAAAAAGTTACGAAAGGAAGCAAAAAAGGGGGGAAACTGAAAAGGTCTAAATAGTAGTCTAAATAGCTTTAGTGTTAGAGGTCTTTAAGCAGAAAAAATTAGATGTGATATTTCTGCAGGAAACACACAGTGATAGCCTGAATGAGACGGACTGGGGAATGTGGTGGGGGGGTCAGTATGTACTCAGTCATGGCTCAAACCTTAGTGCTGGAGTAGCTGTTTTTTTCTCCCCCTCTCTAAATGTTAAGATTTTATCCAGCACAGAGATAGTGGCAGGTCGAGCCTTGATGGTGAAAGTGGAACTGTTAGAGTTCTCTTTCACTTTTATTAATGTTTATGCACCCAATCAGGGCCCTGCACGTGTATCTGTTTTTCAGTTATTAAAAGACAAGCTAGACACTAGTGTACAGGGGGAGTGTGTTATACTAGGGGGGGACTGGAACGTTTGCACTAATGTCACTTTAGACAGAATAGGACGGGAACCTCATCCTCAGTCGTCCCTTTTACTGTCACAGGTGATAAGAGAGGCTGACTTAGTGGATGTGTGGAGGATTAAACACCCCTCTGTTAAACAATACACCTGGATGAGAATGCTAGATGGTGGCGTCAGTGCAGCCAGGCTAGACAGATTTTACATGTCTGCTTCCTTTATTACTCGTGCAGTGAACTGTCACATCCAACCTGTTGGCTTTACAGATCATCAGCTAGTTTCTTTAGATTTGGTTTTATCCAACACAGAGAAACCTAGATCGTTCTGGCAGTTTAATGTTAACATTTTACAAGATTTGATTTTCTGTGAGAATTTTAAATTGTTTTGGATCAACTGGAAATCAAAGAAAGAGTCTTTTCCCTCCCTGAGTCAGTGGTGGGAGGTAGGAAAGGCTCAGATTAGAGTGTTCTGCCAACAGTATACAGCCTACTCCACTGCAAACATTAGGAGAGCTATAGAGCAGTTAGAGAAGGAGATCAGAGAGTTAGAGAGTGTGTCTGCTCGAAATATAGAACAGTCCCTCCTAAAACAACAACAGCTTAACTGTTTTCTTCAGGAGAAAGCCAAGGGAGCTCTGATCAGAGCCCGTTTTACTTCCATGAGAGACATTGATGCACCAACCACCTTTTTCTTCAACCTGGAGAGGTCTGTGGGCCAAAGGAAGCAGATGGTGTGTCTCCGTCTCCCCGATGGACAGGTAACCTCTGAACCTGCTGAGATGAGGAGACATGCAGTGTCCTTCTACACAGACCTGTTCAAAGCCGAAGGTTGTGACGTGGAAGCTACTGATGAACTTCTTCAGGGTCTTCCACAGCTGAGTCCAGCCGAAAGTGACACACTGGGCTCTGACATTACTCTGGAGGAACTGACCTCTGCCGTGACACAGATGGCCTCCGGCAAGGCTCCCGGCATAGACGGTTTACCTGCAGACTTTTTTAAACATTTCTGGAGTATTTTAGGACATGACTTGCTAGACGTATTGATGGAGTCCTTTGGGAAAGGGACTCTTCCAGCTTCCTGTAGGCGTGCAGTGATTTCACTGTTGCCTAAGAAAGGAGATCTAACCCTGCTGAAGAATTGGAGACCTGTGGCTCTCTTATGTACGGACTATAAGATACTGTCAAAGGTCTTAGCTAACAGACTGAAGTGTTTTATCGAACTTCTTATCGGTACTGACCAGACATATTGCATCCCTGGCAGATCAATTGTGGACAATTTGTTTTTGATGAGAGACACTTTT
>CALSBZ010046679.1:265047-277292 GCA_943591055.1 Gobionotothen gibberifrons | reverse complement strand
GAGAGGATCCTGACCTTCTACAGGTGCACCATAGAGAGGATCCTGACTGGCTGCATCACGGCCTGGTACGGCAGCTGCACCGCCCTCAACCGTAAGACTTTACAGAGGGTGGTGAAAACTGCAGAGAACATCACCAGGACGGAGCTGCCATCCATGGAGGACCTCTACACCCATTTTACTATTTTATTTAATTTTTATAAAAATGTATGTCTTGTAATGCACTGTTGATGAACCTGTGACCTACGTTTTCTATTCATTGCATAACTACACTGTAGTTAAATTGAGGACTGATAGATATTACATATTTCATAAAAATAATCATATTTGATTTAAAAATAATCATATTTGATTTAAAAATAAGTTTGAATTGCATTTTCAATGTGAAATAGTTGTCTTGGGGAGGCTAAACTTCGCTCCACTGCCATATTTTAAATGGGCCGCAGTGATTCTTATTTTTTTAAATGCACTAGAATATGGCTTGAGCATATTTAATTGATACATTTTTCTGGCATAGGCCATGAAAATAAATCAATAGTTGGCGTTGCTGCCCGTGTTATCATAACATCATTCTATTTTATGTGGGCGCTGGGGCCATGCACTGTATTAGAGTTCAAAAGTATTTAATTCATTCAAATTTATTTTAAAAGCAGCAGTTACAGAAACACTTTGTTATGTGGGCAAACCAAAAAGCTACTGTAATGTCAAATGTTAAACTGTTTAATAATGTTGTGTAGTCATTTTGATAGAAAATTAATTTTCTATGGCACATGGGGTTTCCTGGTTTAGAAAATTAATTTCTTACATTGTCACTGATTAAAAAGTTACACATGTATACCTTTGGCCCTTAACTCCTTTTGTTTGCCTCCATATGGCCACGATTTATACGGGTTTGATTTTTGAATTTAATCAAAAGTCATCTTGCACACTTTCATACGTCTTCACTCCATTGTTCCAATGAATTTGTATATTGCAAGTGGTGTCTGGAAAAGATTTTCCTTTTCCTTAAAGGTCCCATGTCATGGCCATTTCTACTGATCATAATTCCATTGTTGAGGTCTACTAGAATATATTTATATTGTGCAATGTTCCAAACTCACATTGGTTTCTCATACAGCATCTCTGTATAGTATGTGTATTCACTCTCTGTCCTAAACGGCTTGTTGGAGCTCCTGGAGAGTTTTACTCGCTACAGGGTGTACTTTCAGGGTTTGTGACTTTGCAGACCGTTTACATGCAGAAAAACCTTCATAACACACAAGGGGCCGGGTAATAACCGGAAAAGCATGACATGGGACTTTTAAGAACAGTTTTAATACTTGCATATGTCCTCCATTTTTGTAGGCTCATTGGATCTGGTGACGAGTCTTTAGAAATATCCTGGTGCAGCCATTTTTTTGTTAAGTGTAGTTTAAAGTGCTTTAAAAAAATGTGTATATATGAACAGCCACATTTACTGCTGCAAATACGTTCAAACATGCTGTCCACACGTAAAACGCATGCCACCATTTCAGCTGACCTTTTCTCAGAAATACTATCACATAACATCCATATATTTCAGTGCTAGGTTGATGATTAGCTAAGCTAACTATGAAACACTTTAACTGACAGGACTCAGGATCAACTGTGTACTGTAAGGTAGCTTCTAGCTTCATGTCGAACAGTAAGTCAACATTTCCCAGAGAGCTTTCTTTGAAATCACCAGGTAACGCTAGAAACCATAACATTTAGATTGTATGACAAAGTGTTTATTTAATATATCTGGCTAGCTATAGCTACTTGCTAACGGTTTAGCTTACCCCCGCGATTCAAAGTAACGTCAACGTAGCTGTAATTTATGCTTTGCTTACATGTTCGCATTACTTGGAAGTTTACTGACATTTACATACCTTGTTTACCTGGCTCAAGTGGTGGCTCTGGGGTTGTTGTGTGAGCCACCACTTGAGAATTGTCGTATTTTTTAAGAAAACGTCTTCTCCGACTGACATTTTAAACATTGTCACAGCTCACAGGATAGGTACCTGTCAGCCAAAGATGTTTATGCCAGATGTTTATTTCCATTCAACTCTCTGGTGATTGGTCTGGTGTCTTGCCTCTGTTGCATTCACTGAACACGGGAAATTACAATCCTGCCGTCCTCTCTAGTGTCATGATGAGGTTCAGGTAAAGCACGGTTAATGTATTATATTATTCACTCAATAATATAATACATGACTTTGAGAGTAGGCAATCTAGGCATATTAACTAAATTAATTAAACATACTTATCACGGTGACGGTGTACTGAGATTTAATTACATTTTTTCATTTTTTTTTCATTTTTTGCTAGTGGCTGCGGGTCCCTAAGCGGCCGCTTATGTCGCTTAATGGGTCGTGCCGGCTCTGACTGAGAGGCACCATGTCTTCACCATGAGCCTGACTCTTCACCATGAGCCTGAGAGTTCTGAGTGTCCCTGTGGTGTGGAGGATGTCCTGCCTTGTTTCTGTGCTGAAGACGCTGTCCCAGTGGCAACAGGAACTTATATGGCACATTTTTACTTCAACTTATTTTACTCTAATACTGGTGCGACAGTCAAAAAAATTGAATTTCCCACTGGGATAAATAAAGCATTTTGATTGATTGATTAAGTTACTTCAGGCAGCTCAGGTTTGAAGATTAGGAGTTGTTTCAGGTACCTGCTTTATGTCTGTAGTTCGTTGTTATTCTCCACGAACTTACAGTCTATTTGTTGTTGGAGATTGTTGGTTTCTTCATTTATCCCTCTCTTCACTTTGACTTTTGATATTACGAAGATGATTTGAGGTCTCGCCAGGAGAACGTGTATATACTACGTCTTTCCCCCTATTAATTTCTATTGACGGCAGCGTCCATGTAAAGTTAGCGTCAACCCTCACGGGGTGAAAACAGTGTTTCCGGTCTCGAAGTTTTCATAATAAAACCGAATCCCCCTCACTGTCAAATGATTTTAAAGTAATATCTGTAGTACTCATCCACTAAAAAATATCAGTTTATCCGAGTGTGCTTGGTTTTCTCTTTGAAAGTCATCACATAACGGCATTGTAATACACGGTTCGGCTGCATTAAATATTACACATCTGCCGTTGTTCTCTACTTATAGAGCCCTGATTAGAAGACCTTTGGACAAACTGGAAGAAATGCCGCCGAAACTGAAAACATGACGTGGATCATAAATATCAGCAATTCAATCAGGAGAGACTTCAGTTGAGTTGGTAACGTATTTATTGCCGTATGCTGATAGTTTATTTGGAGATTAGACCCCATCACAATGTGATGAATTAGGGGGGGGAGAGAAAGCCGACTAGAAAGAGAAACCCCCCCCGGGGTCTAGACACTGGTGGTGGTGAATACTAGGGAAATAAAAGCCGGAGTGATGAGGGTTAATCTGGGCTGACCTGCTTTGGATCTGAATGGTTGGAGGTGAAGGAGGTGGAGGAGGGTTGCATCAATTCTCCTGAACGATGCTGGCAGGGGAGAGAAGAGCAGATTTAAGCATTTTGCCAGGTGTGCTGTGATTGCTGTGGGAATGAGATGCAGCCGGTTGGTTTAGCTAGGGTGAGTTGCGCTTTTGCTAATGAGAGAAAAGGGGGCGTGTGAGTGAGGGAGAATTGTGAATGAGAGCATGGGGACCAGTCTTCCTGAAAGAATTTGCGCTGAGCTTAATTTAAACAACATCTTCAATTTCTCTTCACACAATACGTCTCCTTGCACTATCAATAGTAATTCGGCTGACTTTTATATTTGATCCAATTTGTAAATAGGCTGTATTTACACCATAACGGTGCATAGCTGATAGACAGGGACTTGTAGTTTTGAAAGATATTACTGATTTTCTTTGAATTAAAGAATGTAAATACTGAGTTGAGAGAATAGTCAGGGGTTTTGGGTGATGGGAGACACATCTATGGAATCTGAATTGTAATGGCTTACCATTAAATTACGGATATACCTTTCTGTCTATGATGTTTTACAAATCAGACATTAATGTGTATAACTACAATATGTGAAATGCAATATCCTATACAATTATGTGAAAACATGAATAAAACTACACATCTTCAGATCTTATACATACATAAGTGTCTTGCACTAATAATACAAAGTTAGTGTGGCATTGTATGCTGTGTGTTATTTGTAACAACTTCAGAAACTTTCCAACTCCTCATGCAGTTGCCTGTTACAGTTGTATACAGGTTCATGGTACAATGCATAAGCTTCAAATCGAGAGACTGAAACTGTATTATTCTTTACCGTTCTGTTTTAATTTCACAATAAAGTGAATAGTAATATTATGTTTGATATTATTATGTTTTATTAAAGGTGGGGTAGGTAAGTTTGAGAAACCGGCTCGAGATACACTTTTTATTATATTCCATGGAATGCTCTTAACATCCCGATAGCAATAAATATCTTAAGTGCTTTGACAAAAAATTCATAAAAAAATGTCATCTGTGGAAGCTGTAGTACTGTAAAAAGCACGACCAATCATTTTAGCCGGCCCGGCTAAAATAACTGGATGGCCTACCTGCCTGTCAGCCTTCCATCTGTGCACAAACTTATCTCGTGCCCTCATTGGTCATGTGCGCGTTTGTGTGTGTTGGAGGAGGGGCTCTGTAAGGAAGTGACAGATTTTTTCGAATTCTAGCGCACTCAAGCTGGTTTCTCCAAAATTACCTACCCCACCTTTAACTAGACCACTGGGTCATGTTAAGACCATATTTTCTCTCGGTTTGGTGTTACAAATATCAAAAAAATATATGTGTGGATAACAAAATAAATCCGTCATAAACTAAACTGGAAATTACACTGGAAAGTATAATTTATTACTGTAAACGTGACAGTTTTTTAACCCGCACCGCGTAGTGGTTAAAGCACTTTATTGAATTATTTTGTTGAATATGTTATATTTCATGATACAATTAAAATATTAAGAGTAGCCTACATACAAAATAGGGGGAAAGTAGAAGGTCAATGATAGAAATATAGAATAGAAAATATCAAGAAGATACTGTAGTGATCTCTACAATAAAACAGCTAGTGCAGGACGTCCAAATATATTAATAGGAGGCTTTATTTAAACATTAAAGAATACTTTAAGTTTTAATCATTTTTAGTTTATTAATCAGAATCTGCAAAGTAACTAAAATAAATGTAGTGGTGTAAAAATGCCAGGTTAACCTCTGAATTGGAGTGGAGTAGAATTACAAAGTAACAATAAATTGGATGTTGTACATGCTGCTGTAACAAAAACATTTCCCAACTTGGGATCAATAAAGTATATCTTATCTTATCTTAAGATGATTGATGGCTACTGCCATATTTGCAAAATGTGCCTCTGAACCTTGTCAAGTGCATGTTTCAGGCTTATCAATTAACAATAGGAGGGTCACATAAGACCAGCTGTTAAATAAAGCTCTTCTGACCTTAGCTGTCATGTGGGTATATTAATGCTGCCCATTAGCAATTTTCACCCATTTATTAATTATATGTTTTAAATTTGATAGCACCAATGTGTTTCCCATCCCCTAAACCTCCAGGGATGTACACAGTTTAATGCTGGCAACTTCTAATTATGGGAAATACGAAAACGTCTTTTAGAACTACAATTCCCAGTAGAGACATGCCATAGAACATGTTGCGAAACACAATAGCCAGCCTGTGTAGTTATGGGGGGGGGGGGATTTGTCAAGCAAAGCGGATGTTGTAGTCCCAAACGATAGCTGAGGATTATGGGTAGTGTAGTGTCTTCGGCCATCCTAAACTCCGAAAAAACTATTTGTTTCTCCGAATCGAAGGTTAATAACACAAAAGCATTGTACACAATTTAAACCAATCAATGTTGTGTAATGGATGTAAGGATAAACTGATGTTTTTTAGTGGATGAGTAATACAAATATCACTGTAAAAATAATTTGACAGTGAGGGGAATACTTCTGGTTTTATTATGAAAACTTCGAGACCGGAAATACTGTACTGTTTTCACCCAGTGAGGGTTCACGCCAACTTTACATGAACGCTGCCGTCAATAGAAATGAATAGGGGGAAAGACGTAGTATATACACGTTCTTCTGGCGAGACCTTAAATCATCTTCGTAATATCTATCAAACTATAGATCCTACACATCCAAAGGACGTATATTCTAAAAGTACAATATGCACTTCTTGCTAGAAATCAAATCAAAAAGCATTTTAATGGCCAAACTATTCTACAATTTATTTGTGAATTTACGACCCTCCAGAGTGTTTGCAATCAACGGGAGCATCAGCCCATATGCCGCAAATTGTTGTTTCTTACACGACTAGAGGTGCTAAACTTTAAAACGTGACTATAGGGAGGCGAAGTCCCGCCCATCTACTTCCGACCCATGGTACCTTATTTCGGATAAATTATGTATTGAAGTCAATGGGGAGAGAAAACGTATCTTTCGATCCCGTTTGAATTGTGCCACGAATTAAACATATGATGTTTGTCAATCTTAAAAAATAATTTCCATGTCAAAAAAAATCACAGTTTGTCGTAAAACTGTTGAAATATAAGACTTTGAAAATATGCAACTAGAAAGACTACAAATCCCAGAATCCCGGTCCCGCATGCTGGCTCTTACGGAACCCTTTTGTGTATGTACAGCTCTCAACATGCCCAGACTTGGAGTGATTTTCACCTCTTTTAATACTTTTCGCCTCATTCTGAAAGAAAGAAGTGAAATGTGCCAACGTGACGGCCGTCTTGGTGTGTGGTGCGAGAGAGGAGATGTAGTTCATTGAGCGGTTTCACAAAAAGTGTTACTTCACAGTTTTATGAAACTTTTTTTTTTTTTACTTGCAAAATTATCTTTTAAAATTGACAAAAATCATATGTGTAATTCGTGGCACAATTCAAACGGAATCGAAAGATAATCTTTCTCTCCCCATTGACTTCAATACATAATTTTTCCGAAATAAGGTCCCATGGAGCTCCCCCGGAAAGGGAGGGACTTCGCCTCTCTTTAGGCCGTAATAAGCTGCTGAACAATCTACCTATTTGGTCGTTTTTTGGAGGAGGACAGGCTGTCAATTTCAGGTTGTTATTCAACTTTGTCCTGCTTTTTGTTTATTTGCCAGCTTCTTCAATTGATCCCCGACTCATATCTTACTTTTTGCAAAGTGGTTTGAATTTAATGGAATTCTTTTAACCAACCTGAAAAAGTTGGCTAACTAGGACCAGCTAACTCCACCATCCAATTGGAAGTTATATTGCACAGTTCAAGAGAAACATTTGTTTTGTTTTGCTTAATTATTAATTTAGCAAAAAACATCATGTTGTTTATCACAATGCCTAGTAAAGAAAGCAATACTTTAGCACAATAATACAACCTAACAATACTTGACAGAATATTCTAAATAATGAGTTGAGATTTGTTGGGGAGTTTTTCTGAAAACACTGAAAAGCATTCTGATAAAACAGCAGTGTCCTGGGGGCATGTGCTGCCGTTGACGGATTTCAACATTTCTTTGAAAGACTTAGAGAAGTAGTTTTGAGTCTGTGTGAGTATAAATAGTTTCCCCCAACAGAACTCAGCATAACCTAACTCAGCCAACTGGGAATCACAGTCAAAGTGCATATCACAATTGCCTGAAAGGCAGAATATTTTCCAGGAAAATGTTCCCAAGCCTTCACAGTCAAGGGTCCTCTGAGAAAAGTAGAACTGCATCGTCTAATTTCATGGAGACTCTTAGAAACCCTTATTTATGTGGGCTTGTTGGTGCAGAGTTATTTCCATATAGTAAGGACCCAACACACTCTGCTGTCTGCTCAGTACATGGGATTTCATTGGCTCTGGAGTCTAATGTGATTTGATTATTGGAGTGAAGCCTTCCGTTCAGCAGGACACCAATCAGTTCTGCTCAAGTTGGTAATTTACTCTCTTTTAGCGATAGCAATCATTTCTCGCTCCCTCCTCTCTTCCAGCGACAATTTGTATTCTCGTCACCTCTCCTCTTTGGCTGTGACAATTATCTCCGACTCCAATCACACAGGAGAGTATCCAATGGTAGAAAATCTTGTTAGGCTGATTTAGGGAGGCCTCTGTTGACTATAAACACGGTGCAGAATATAAATACACTGCTAATTCTCTCAGCTGTTAGAAATCATTTTTGCATTTTAGCTCAAATGGCTAGACACTAAGATATAACTCCTTAAAATGGAAGCTAAACATAATATTTCAGTAATTCCAGTTGTTTTAAAGAAGTGGAGAAGAAAAATGTGTGACAAAAAGCACAATACGTGTTCCACTTCAGCAGTGCTTTAGTCATAGTGTGTTATTGTGTGTAGCTCCGTGCTAAGCTTTTATTTGGGGTGCGCTGTTCCCGTCAGGAAGCAGGAGCTCATGAGAGAATACTAAACAGTTGAATGTGAAAGAACGAGATTCATGTTGTGAGTTTTTTTTTAATAAAATGAAAAACAAGCGCTGCACTTGGTCATAGTCTGACAGCGTGACAACAAATAAATGGCCTCTGCCGGTTTGGAAAGGGGTGTTTATATAAAACTCTACCCAGAAACTTAAAAGCAAATATATTCAGTTCCTCCTGGTAACATCCCCCACTTGTGATGGTACTATATCAATTGTCCTGCTGTTCTACAACTTCCTATACTTAAAACAGGAGTAGTCCTTTTTTCAGAAGCTGTAAACAGAACATCAACTTAGCTTTGAACATACAGTAGTAACGATCTAGACATTGGTCTGCAGATCCAGCAGATATAGAAACACACTGGAATTCATTTGGAGTCATGTTTCTGGTATCCTTTTTATATAAGTTAAGCCGCTGTGAGCTCATGGTCACACTCACTTGGAGGGATATCTTGCTGTTTTGGCTGATAAATGGTTATGCATGCTCACCAGCTACTTTCTAAGAATGTCTATTGGCTGTGTAGATTTAATTTAATAAGTTAAGCATTGCTGTAAACCATAACTGATAGAAGAGTAGTGAGAGTAAACCTGAGCAATTAAGTTATAGGCTATCAAACCAAAAGAAGCTGTAAAAAGATGAGGTTTAGATATGCAGGGTTAGGTTCTTTTGTGGTTTATCACTTAAAGCAACTTTTTTCATATGTTTTATTGTTAGTATAACACAGGGGAGTTACGATATAGTTTAAAACAAAACACTACAAACCAAACATTGCTACAGGGATGGCTGCATTGCATTGTGGTCTGTTGATAAGCTAAATTGGTATATCCTTCACATACAGCATCTGTACAACTTGGTGGCTGTTTATTTTCTATTGTATTGAAACACCTGAGACTTACAATGCAAGACCATGATGCAACATGATTATGAACTAATTGCAAAAGTACCCCCCTTTTATATTTTAACACACATGCATACACACGTCCCCTTTTCCTAATCAGGAAGTGGCCACAATATGATGTTTCTAGTAGTACCAGCAAACACGTGCAATTTTTGAGAGAGTTTGGCGTCTCGAAAACTGCTCATTCTAACTAAGAAAACCTAAGGTGTTTCACCTTAGGTTTTCAGAGACCTACTTCCACTTAAGTTTGAATACACAACATACTTGACGCCATACTGACAATATTTCGTGACGAAACATAGCACTATGATCAACATCTTTTCCCATAACTTTCCTCCAGAAAGTACATTTGTTGTGGTTGTCTGTCTGTCTGATAATAAAAAATAGTCACAATTGAAATCCAATTGGGTTTCTATTTAAGCTGCCAGGAGGAAGACACTTATCGATTTGGAGGCCCGGTGACCTTTCCTGTTCAGCCATACATTCACTTTGAAGATATGGCTCTGGTGGTGATGCAGCAAAAAGGGTTCTAACTTTGGTCACAGACAGAACATTGCCTAACCTTCTTTTTGCTAGATGAACTGTGTTTGTGTCCCATTTAAAAAGTGTGTGCAGAATTACTTTGGAGGATTGGAACATTGCCCTATCTTCGACCTGAAGTCCCTAGAGGGTAAACAAATCGAATCATGGTTGATTTACAACAGGGAGCTTTTTTAAAGTATCTAGGTCTGTGAAACTGTCACAGCATTTACCACTGCTCTTTTTGTAGCTGTCTAAAAAACATTGTACTCCCCAGAGGAAAATAAAAAGATGAGGTAAATCACAGGGATCAGCTGTATGATATATGACGCTCTGATTCCGGAAACAGTTCCATGATTCAACAACAAGCCTCTGATCATGTGAAGGAGAAAAAGCTACCCTGCAATCAATGTGCAAGCCATTCAATCAGTAAGGCATCTTCCCTGGTACAGTATGTTGGAAAAATGCTCAGGAATTCCAATTTGATTCTTTGTCTGGAATGATTGAGTCTATGTGCCAGATGGATGAATATATGAGTGATGAAAAAAATGGAGTAGTTGTAGTGAAAATGATGAAAATCAAATACCTCCTTGTTGCAATGGATACAAGGTATTTTTTAAATGTTTTTTATAAATGATATTCATCCCTAATGTCTAAAGACTTACACGTTTCCTGTTAGATATGTGATTGGAAGCTGTGATCATCTTGCATTTCAAAAACATCTCACTTCTAGAAGACATTGTGTATGTATAACTCCCTTATTAGTTTCAGGATTAAATCAAATACAGCCTGTAAAAAAGATTTAAGTCTATAGTGGTGCAGTGATGTTGTTTTTTGTAGCCCGACGTGACAGTTAGCATCGCAAGGGCTCCCTCAACAAAAAACCAAATGGATTTTCTTCCATTCGGTTTGGGGAATGTTGTAAAAAGGCTTTTGGCAAAAAACACGGTTATGATACCCACACATGTTGTTCAGCAGGATAAACTCTGCATAGGGATGCTACCTTATTTTTTGAAGCGACAATGCAATTGCCAGAAATAAAAAGCTAGACTTACAGTCACATGGCTACGCACAGAGATGGGGTCGTTACTAAAAAAAAGTAATATATTACATATTACTTAAAAAAAAAAAGTAATATATTACACTACTTCGTTACTCTCTACATAAAGTAACTCGTTACTTTACTCGTTACTTTACTCGTTACTTTACTCTTTACTTTACTCGTTACTTTACTCGCAGGGCCGGCCCGCCCCTCCCTGCAGGCAGATCACGTAGACTGCTAAAGTTTCAAATGTTCTCTTTAGTTTAGTTTCCATTGTCGCATAAGACTGATCCAGATAGCTCCTGAATGTTTTCCTATCTGACCATGGCTGTCCTCTGTCTCCTGCTATCTGTCTCCTGCGCAGTATATCTCTGAACGATGGTGATTCCACTGTGGGCAACATTTCCTCTACTATGAAGGATGCTACAAGCCTGTCCATCTCTGCTTTGGTTACCGGTCCTCCAAATTGTAGCTGTTGCTGCTTCGGAGTCAACGGCGGCGCACTCACAACATCCTCACTCTGGGTTCGGGGGTCCTTAGCTATTAGCTTCACCTTAGCATGTGTTCTTTGCAGGTGCTTGTTGAGTGGTGTTTACAGCAGTGGATAACAGCTTCTGGCCTGGACACAGTTTGCACCTCACAGTCACATTCTTGTCTATTCTTCGGACAAACTCAAAATAATGGGCATACCTCCACCCCTCGAAAGTTATCGCTGACTCAGCCATGTTTATGCAGCACTGCACGTGGAGATGTGGACGTGCAAATCGTGCAGATTACGTACATATAAACCTGCGGAAACCCCTCTTGTCTGTCAGTGTGATTACTGATTTTATAAAAGAAACGAAGTAACGCGTGTCGGGCAACACACTCTCACTCCATAAACGTCCAGGAGCGACGCTTGGTCAGGGTCCCGAGGCGTGCAGTTGGGACGCTCCTGTCTCCTTCAGCTTCATAAAGGGACGCAGATAGCTTTCAACTGATTGCAATGTATTCACATCTTCGGCGGGATCTGACGCTCATGGAAGCACGGCATTCATTTGTATCGGCTGCCCTTAAAGGCAATGTATCCATTCCCATTGGATAACAGAATTGTACACCAGGAAGTAAGTATTCTCCTTACTGTCAATTGATTTGACAGTGATATCTCCACTACTCATCAACTCAAAAACACCAGATTATCCTTGTTGATTAAACGACATTGATAGGTTTTGTGAACATGTTCTTGTTGCCCCCAGCTGGTCGAAACAAAGGCTACATTAATGTATTAAATCGATGTTAATCCAGGTGGATGTGGAATTAACGGACGTGACGTTGTGTGATTGCGTTGCCAGGCAACAGCTTCGGTTCATGTTCATTTACAAACTCTTCAACTACAACCGTAGT
>CALSBZ010046679.1:232566-264647 GCA_943591055.1 Gobionotothen gibberifrons | reverse complement strand
ACTCATTCCTGCACCACTCTATTGACACATGGTAGTGAAAAATAAAACCTAGTCCTGGAAAATGTCATTCATGTATAATTGTACTTTCAGAGTAGTTGCAAATGGGCAGAAAATATAAAGGAAAAATGCAGGCAAACAATCTGAAAGGACTGCAGTGTAAATGTAGCCTTACTTAGAGTTTAGCTCAAATGTAGATTGAGAAATGCCTGAAAAAAAGAATGGGGGCTAAGTACTGTAGTAATTGTTGTTGTTGGGGAAATATGATGCAACCCATCAGCCCAAGATAACAGGGGAGTCTGGGTTTTGAGATAGCTCCACCTCTGGCTGCTGGGAGATTCAAACAAACACAATATTCATGGATCTAGAAGCGTCTTCAGAGGACTGGATGAAGAAATTAATTATGGAAATCGATCTGAAAGATAACATATCAAAGCATTAACACATGTTTACGCACTAAGAGATCACGTTGAGCAAAATTAGCCTACATCAATTGTGAAACAGGAAGGGGCCACGCTCCACAGTTTTACAGTCATCACGGAAATAGAGCCTAAAAGGTATTTGAGGAATGTTCAAAAGAAAGTTATTAGAGTCTGTCAATTATACTCTCACACGCCCAAATATTCACTTTTTTTCCTTTGTTTAGCAAATAAAAATGCAATGATTCCCCGTAATCATAATACATTATAGTCATGATACATAATTACCATCATTTGTAAATCCGCAAAATTAGATTAACACACCTTGGAAACAGGTGTGTTGCTTTTTTTCATGTGGGTATTCTTAAACTGTTTATTCACCATCCTCCTCAGCCGCCTGTCAGCCTACCTTGGCCTCAGTCACACAGCTCTTGCCTGGTTTGAATCCTACCTCTCCAACAGGACTCAGTTTGTTAACATCAGTGACTGCAGCTCCCCTCCGGCCCCAGTTAACCAAGGTGTACCTCAAGGCTCTGTGCTTGGACCCCTCCTATTCACCATCTACATGCTCCCACTTGGTCAAATCATCCGCCAACACGGCCTCAGCTTTCACTCATATGCTGATGACACACAGCTCTATTTCTGCACCAAACCGTCCACACAGCTCCCACCACTTCCCATTGTCAACTGCCTCCAGGACATCAAAAACTGGATGTCATCAAACCTGCTAAAAATTAACAGCAACAAAACTGAGCTCATCATTGTGACTCCCAAGGCGCAGCTCCAGAAGGTTGGTGACCTGCTTCTCACCATTGACGGCTGCTCCATCTCCCCGTCCACTGAAGTCCGCAACCTGGGAGTCATCCTGGACTCCACCCTCTCTTTCCAGGCTCATATCAAATCCATCACCAAATCCGCCTTCTACCATCTCAAAAACATTGCCAGACTCCGCCCCTCACTCTCCGACTCTGTGGCAGAAACACTCATACATGTCTTCATCTCATCCCGTCTGGACTATTGCAATGGAGTCCTGTCTGGGGTTCCCAGCAAATCCCTGGCCAGGCTCCAATATGTCCAGAACTCTGCCGCCAGGCTTCTCACCCACACTAAGCCATGGCAACATATCACCCCCACCCTCATCCACCTCCACTGGCTGCCGGTCAAGTCCCGGATTCACTACAAAACACTCCTCCTCACATATAAGTCCCTCCATACCCTCGCCCCCCAGTACTTAACAGACCTCCTCCATCCTTACACCCCCTCTCGGAGTCTGCGGTCCTCAGACACGGGCCTGCTCTCCATCCCCCGCTCTCGCCTTCGTACTGTGGGTGACAGGGCGTTCAGTGTTGCGGCCCCCACCCTCTGGAATGCACTTCCTCCTGAGATCCGGAACGCTGCCTCACTGGACATCTTCAAATCTTCACTAAAAACCCAACTGTTCTCCATGGCCTTCGGACCCTAGTCCTTTCCTGGTCCCCTGGCTTCCTTTATTTTATTTTATTTGTTTTATTTTATTTGTTTTCTTGTTTGTTCGCTCCTCACTGTCTGTTTTGTCCTGTCTGTCCACCATGTACAGTGACCTTGGGTCCCTTGAAAGGCACTTTATAAATTCCATTTATTATTATTATTATTGATAAACTACAGCCAGATTGTGTCTTGCTCCCTCATTAGCTTTGGAACATATTCTAAAATGAATAGCAAGCTATTAATGATACATATTAATGCACAACATTTATCCCCTCTGAAGTGTAAAAAAATGTTTTATAAATAGGCTACAGTATCTAGATAGTACAGTGTGTGTGTGTGTTGTGACACAGAGTTTGTACTACTGGTGATGGTCCTTTACACTTAATCTTGATCTTATAATGTTTCACATTAAAGTAAATGAGCAGTGACAGTGCCTCTGTTCATTGTACTAAAACATATTCCTCCCTTTGGAGTCATTCTGATGCTTGGCTGAGCCAGTCAGTGTGTTTATGAGGTGGAAATGTCATGTCATGTAGCAGGGCTCCACGCTAACTTTTTTCCCCAGAAAAAATATGCTCATACATGAAAAAAATCAAGGTCACACATCACAACGTGTTACAGAGTTTATGCAAACAATACATTGCATGTTTATTTACACTGCAGGTGTTTGTGCTCCAACGTCATGTTGTATATTTCCAGAAAACTGCATTGTTGTTTAAACTATGGCATCAGGGACTTTTTGAACCAATTTGCATTAAATCTTGATATCCTGCCTTCCCAGACCACTGTGGACATTGAAACCATAGTGGGGGTCATAGTAGCTTAGCTAATGTTTCCAGGCACTATGTTGTTTCTGGCTAAACTAACTCGCTATAGTTAAATCTTTCTCTACAATACTGTGATGTCTCTCTTACGTTTATTTAATTCATGTCAACCCCTAACATAACATGACCTAAGAAGGCACATAGCGGCATTAGCGGGTTGTTGCATTTGGAAACTGTAGCTCTTCAAAGGTTAGCAGCAGGACGGAGAAAAAGACTACAGTTAGTTGTACACTGTAATGATTTATTTGGGTATAAACATTTCTACTTATAAGGGCAGATGTATTGCAAACCCTCTGTCTAGTCATGCTTACAACACAGCCATTCAGGCTCCTTATTGATTAGATAAACTTGTTTTGCCCCAATAGAATCTAATCTAAATCCATGCACAATCTCTTCTCTCCAACAAGAGCAGCCGATGAAAAGTAATGCAGTTTCCTGTTTCCAGTACAGATAGCAACCACTGCTGTGTTGTTTTGTTTTTCTTATAGTCACAGATATGAGCAGGCTCTGCATGAAATAGTCTCACCGATAAGAAACAGAACATGACTGTTTCGTTTTTGAAGGGTCTCATACATTTTGTGGATATCCAAAATCCGTGTCCGCACGAAGACTTGCCTTAACACATCTTGAGCACTGTACCCAAATGCATCCTGAAAACCAGTAAAGTGTTTATTTTAACACAATCTGCTCGACTTTTATTTTTTATTTTTTTAAATAGTTTGAAGTTCAATGACTACTACCTCTCATACAAAGACGAAAGAACCCTTATTTTACCATAGCGATTGATCTATTTGGTAGTGATTTATTGGATGTTTTTTGCCATTTTGAATAATAGAAACACATCTACAGTCAGCACAAACAAAAAAGAACAAGTTGCTAATGGATGTCTTTTGTAAAGTTAACAGATTTAATTCAGTAGCGCTATTCAAACATCAGACTAATTTGAGCATGTACAATGATGTGAATGGACAGTATCCCAATTAGAAGGGGTGAAGTGCTCATACATTTTGGCCACACTTTTAAAGAGGCCCTATTATGCATCATGTGGTTTTCCCTTTCCTGTAGTGTGTGCTTCGACACATTGTACGTGATATGTAAGGGCTAAGACATTTCTTACAAGTCTCTAAAGTGGCATTCATATGATATTCAGTAAAACGTCTATCATGTGATGCCTATGCGATGATGTTACTGTTGTGTTCTATGGAAAGATATTACCAGTATTTAGTAGTGCAAAAAAACGTAGTGGCAGATGCGTAACGTAATTGCACGTTATCATAGCACATTATTAATAATAATAATATTGCACATGTTATATAGCAGTGAGTGTTTTGTAATGATTGTAATGATATTATATTGCACATAGTGGTGGTGTGGAAGTTCTCAGTTCCCTTTACTGAAGAGTGAAGAGTTATAGAGTTTGATGGCCACTGGGAGGAAAGACCTCCTGTGGCGTTCTGTGATGGTCCCCGTTGGTCTCAGTCTACGGCTGAAAGTGCTCCGGTAGATTACCAGTGTGGCATGCAGGGGGTGAGACTCTTTGTCCAGAATGTTGAGAAGTTTCGTCAGCATTCTCCTCTCCACTCCACTGAGACCACTGCCAACGACTCCACTCCCAGGACAGAGCCTGCTCTCCTGATGAGCGTGTTGAGTCTGTTGGCATCAGCTGTCTTCACCCTGCTGCCCCAGCACACTACAGCAAAGAAACATCTGCAACATAGTGCTGCAGACGTTAAAGGACCTGAGTCTCCTGAGAAAATACAGGCGACTCTGGCCTTTCTTATAAAGGGCGTCAGTGTTTTTACTCCAGTCCAGTTTATTGTCTATTGCCTAGTA
The DNA here is from genome assembly GCA_943591055.1 of Gobionotothen gibberifrons. NCBI lineage: Eukaryota > Metazoa > Chordata > Actinopteri > Perciformes > Nototheniidae > Gobionotothen > Gobionotothen gibberifrons. Next base: position 260,107 of record CALSBZ010046679.1, on the reverse strand, counting down.
ATCAATACATTAATAGGCGATTCTATTTTAACCCGCCGCCGACAGGGGGCGAAATAGACGAGTGAGCGATACAGGGAGAGAAACACAGAAGAAGAGACGAGAGAGCGGCAGAGAGAAGCGGAGAGGAAAGTGAGTGAGAGAATGATTAGCGATACAGGGAGAGAAGCGGAGAGGAGAGTGAACAGGCGTGTTAGCGGCAGACAGGGAGAGACACATAATTACACATGGCGCTCTCCAAGAAGAGGAAAGTGGACAGTGAGAACAGAGCTTTTAACCCTGAGTGGACGGACTCATTCATGTTCATCCTGCCCACTGGGAGCACAGAACCAGTGTGTCTCATTTGTTCAGCGACCGTGGTGCTCATTAAAAGTGCCAAAACGCCACTATGAGACAAAACACAAAGTGTTTGACCAAACATTCCCTCTCAAGTCAGAACTGAGGTCACAAAAAATAAGCAGACTCAGAGCCCGATATGATCAGTCCACCATGATCAAAACTAAAACTAAATATCATTCCAGGGCAGGCTAACCAATGAGCACCTGCATGTGTGTATGAGAATGGCCCTGACACCATTTCAGCCCAGATTTAAACTCCTGGCAGGACAAGCTCGACCTCAATTCTCGCACTCAATTAAAAAAAGTGAGTGAGGGACTGCAATATAAGAGGGAAAGAAAGAGAAACTTTAAAACTGTTCAAATGTTATGATGTGTAAAGACTGATATTGTTCTATAATCGGCTGAAACTGTTAAGTCATGATGTGAAACGGTTAACAAAGAAAAAGGGAAACTCAAGCTGCTGCTACACTTTATTTTATTTATCTAAAATTAAGCACTTTTAAGATGCACACATTTTCAAAAGCCATTTTATTTATTTTCTCCTATTTTATTTTTAAATGCAGCCAGAGAGGAACAGTTACACATATCCACAGTATTTACTGTATATCTGTATCGTTCAATGTTCATTGACAATACTTATTGTTGTTTATGAATTGTACTTTCTTTATTTGATTGGCAGTCAGTTGTTGATTACATGCAGACGTTGATAAAGCTACAGGCTACTTCAATATATATCACACTAATTCATAAAGCAAGTTAGACATTTTGATGTTCCGGACCTTTGCATGGGGACATTTTCTCTAACTGGACCTCGTTGCATTTTAGTTGAATACCCCTGGTCTATGTGGACACCCAGGAACTTGTAGCTGTCCACAATGTCCACATCCATGCCCACGATGGTAATTGGGATTGGGGCGGTACTCCGCTTCCTGAAGTCAACCACTAGCTCCTTCGTTTTAGTGACGTTGAGCTGCAGGTGGTTCCGACTGCACCACTCCACGAACCTGTCCACCACACTCCTGTACTCAGCTGCCTGATCTCTGATGATACATCCCACAATGGCAGAGTCATCAGAGAATGTCTGCAGATGGCAGGACTGTGAGCAGTGTCTGAAGTCTGATGTGTACATTTTGAACATGAAGGGAGAGAGGACCGTGCCCTGAGGAGCGCCTGTGCTGCTCAATATAGTGTCAGAGGTGGTGTTCTGCAGCCTCACGTACTGTGGCCGAGCTGTGAAGTAGTTTGTTATCCAGCTAACAAGTGGAGCATCCACCTGCATGTCAAGTAGCTTACTGCCGAGCAGGGCAGGTCTGATGGTATTGAAAGCTCTGGAAAAGTCAAAGAACATGATTCGCACAGTGCTGCCTGCCTTCTCAAGGTGATGGCGTCCTCCACTCCAATACGAGGCTGAAATGCGAACTGCAGGGGGTCTAGTGATTGCACTTTTACCTTGTTAACCACTGACATTTCGATGCAAAGAGTCATGGTACGACCAAATGCTTTAAAGAAGAAGGAAAAGTGGAGAGTTAAACTAAGAAACTTGAGATGAAAATCAGTGGAGTGGTGCTGTTGCGTCAGAGCTGGACTGATTACACTCTGTATGTGAATGTGAGTAAGTGTGTGTTAGAGAACAATAGTGTCTGATTAACCTGCGCTCACTTCCCCATGGGTCTCCAGCCCCCTGGACTCCCTGCAATCATACTCAGTCTCCATAGATACTGCCATTAATCTAGAATTAAGTTGCGAATTACGTGAATAACACTAATCTGCTTTCTTATTAGGCGATAATGACAAACTCATTAAGTACCAACCCCCGACGCAACGGGATGATACATCTGTAAGCTGTGCTGATTATATGTATGTCATCTGTCATTGTTGTTAAATAAAATACACACATCTGCTTAGAGGTACCTCTGATGAAACCGGGTATTAATGGGCAGATATGGAGGAAATATAACACTGAGTGATTTATATTAAGTATTAAGCTATTTAAAGCTTCTTTTTTTAGCAAAGCACTCATAAAGTTGTAGGTATCTCTCATAAACAACTCTTGTTGTTTTGTGAACATCTTTGGAGACTACAATTTGAATTCCTTTGAATCAATTTTATCTTTTTTTTTAATTTGTTTATGCTTTCTACCTTAACGTACCTTACCTAACTCTACCTTACAGTAATAAATCAAAGTAGTGATAGCAGCAATGGGACACCAGGGAGAAGCTCTGTCACGAAGGGGAAAATATCGTCTGCAATAACTCTTTCTAAGCTTTGCAGTGGACAGACAGAATTGGATGAAAAGATTACATTCATAGGAAAGCCCCTCTCTCACACACACACACACACACACACCGTGGGGGGTGTAAGATGAAACAGGAACATATGCAGATAATGTGAAAGCTGGTGTGCACACAGCTCTTTTGACTAATTAACTACTGTTAAATAAGTAATACAGCTTGCTGCATGAAAAGTGTGATGAAAGGGTAACTCATCCAGTTTAACCCTTAAATATCAGTTCACTCCTCTTGGGAACAACTACTCATATTGTAAAACTGTTGGACGATGTTCTTTAGAGGCTCTGGAGGAATTGGAACAGCAGGGGTTTCTGACACAAACTCTACACAAGTTCTCTAGAATTGTACTTAAACCTAAGCATCAGATGTCAGATCTGTTATTATCATGTATATCTTATTTGGGGAATATAAAATGATGATATATGCCATGATGTAAGAGATTTCAGCCCATATGTAGTATGGGCTGAAATATCATTAATAACATTAAGCTATGCATACATAGTACTTTTACCCAAAGCATAATTTCCCTCTTATTAAAGAGGAAATATTATGCTCATTTTTAAGATTATATTTGTATTGTGTGTCTATACTGTGACATGTTTCCATGCTAAGGTCTTAATGTTCTTATACCGCTTTCTTTTGGTGTACCTTTGCAGACCATTTACATGCACACAAACCTATATAACACACTACAGGAAAACCCCTAAAAAAATGGGGGTCTTGTACTATTAAAATGTGTCTCCCTACTTTCTTTTATTTAAAAGAAATACGGTATTCAACATTTTGTTTCCTTGAGGACCAACCAGAGAATGCATTAGTTACAAGTTATCTTATTTAGTTACTGCTGAAAGTAATATATATTAATGCAACTTAGTTACTTTGTACTGTATAACCCCCCACATTTAGGTAAAATCCCACTATCCAGTTGCCAATGGTGGTGGATGTACAGTGAAGGAAAATATTCTAGTCCACTTTTCAATAGCTGTTTAGATATTTCAGTTGGGACCAAAGTGTTTTTAAGTCTTTAAGTCTGGATTCTTGCTAAAGCAACACTGTTGGTAATGAAGGTGATCTTACAAACAGATGTGGATTATTAAGAATCAGGGAGCTATTGAAAACCAAAGCTGGATCCACCATGGAGGTCTAACGCAGAAATATCTCTGAGAGTTCTTCCTCTCTTCCCTTGCATGATTTCCCTTGTTTGATACCGTGTTTGCTTGGCTGCCTATGGCTGGTGTGCTTAGCATTAATAATAGCACTGCTAGCAAATTGATTAAATTCACTATTAGATTGTTGACACTGTCTCCCACCGGCTTCATGACGGAGAACAGACATGGGTTGAAGAGAAATAAAGGAAGAAAGAACAGGGTTTTCAAATCCGACATGGAAAAAGAGGAAACACATGAAAGCCTGATCTGATATTCAACTCCATCCTTCTCAAGTGAAACACTGAAGCTCCTACCCCAGTGGAATACGGTGTTTGTTCTATTAATTATTTGTTGATACAGCATCAAAGTTCTGATCAAATATAATGTTTGCTTGCATTGTGGATAAAAAGGTCAAGGTCTAATTTTGTTGTTAACTTTTTCTGCAAGGATTTGACTAGGCCTTAAAAGACTCAAAATTAAATGTCATACTTTTTCTACTTTTATGATCAGTATTCTTGTTTTTCTCCAACATTACCTTGTGTCATGTATAAAGTTCTGAAAACCTTAAAAGAAAAATATTTGTTTTTATGTTGTGTTTCCCAGAAAATCGGAGTTATCGGAAATACGTGTTTTGTTTTTTGTGAGTTGTAGTAGTTGCTAACTCCATTGCATTTTGTGAAACCCAATGGAAGGGTTAGGGTTAATAGTAACTACACTTTGGTGGACATTTGTGGGTATGAAATCTGAGTTATCAAGGAAGTTTGATGAGCAGTTCGAGAACACTGCAAGCTACACTTTCGGGGGGCCAAGCATCGGACAAGAAAATAATTACTGTTTTAGAAAGCGTTAGGTAGGATTTAGCAGGTTTGTTTTTGTCAACAACTTTGGTGTACTGCATAAATTGTAAAAGCTCTATAATTATGTTATGAATGAAACTGTAATTATATTTAATTAAATAACATTGAACAAATTACCAAATTCTTTCAGTATACAACCTTCAGCGACTGTTTGTACACAGGTACACATCATTACGAGGTGGGTATACAATTGGGTTTAAAACAGACATTTGGAGCTTTAAGGTTCATTAACTCAATTGAAAATTGTAGTATAAGAATTTACTTAACGATAGTCACTCACTTGAATTCAGTAACTGGACGTTTTCAAATAGTGTTACCAATTTTTTATTTCCAATAGCTCAAAAAGTGCTCCTAAGTAACAATTTACAGAATATCTAAGTTTTAACGTTCCTTAAATGTCATTGAAAACGCACATGGAAAAATCTTCAACGAACTCATACTTGACTTAGCTTCGGGCAAATGTCGCGACAGCACAGAAATAAACATGGATTTGTGTCACATTTTGGAGTTTTGGTTGATTTAAAACAAACAAAGTCTTGGCTCTCATAATATCTAATTGTTTTTGCCATATTAGGACGATAAATTCATTTTTGGAAGCTTGTAAACTCATTTCATTACCTCTCAATCTGATCAGTGCTGCTTCCCCTGTTAAGAACGTGGTACAAAAAGACTGGACTCAAATGCAACGACTCACTTTTTAATGAGAAAAATAAACAAAGTTCAAACAAATGATCACTCTTGCGAGGACAAAAATAAAGCTCTTCTCTTTGGAAACGCGCTGGGAGTCTAGACATGTGAAGCACACTGAAACGAGACGAACTGGCACAAGACAAGGACTATTTAAACATGAGGTAAGTGGGAACAGGTGCAAACAATCAGGGGCGGGGCAGACGCTGACGGGAAAACACACAAAGGGAGGAAGTAACAGGACCTGAAATGAAAGAGGTAAGTACAAAGTAAAACAGGAAATGGAAAAACGAGACATGACATGAAACACGGGGACTTGACTAGAGATGAATGACAAATAGACAGACATGACATGAAATAACATGAAAACCTGACTTGACATAAATACCTAACTAAACATGAAATGACAGACATAATACATAAACAGAGACACAACATGCCCTTACTACGGGCTCCCTGAACTCATGGATGACTGATAGTAACGTGGCAGGGTCCGGAATGAAGGGTATTTCATCTGATTTCAAATCAAATCTTTCAGAATATTCAAGTATTATCGCCAAATTCAGATGGTGAATACAGTGAAAAGGCTTGTAATACCAACCGGCGAACAGAGCAACTGAATGGCAGAGGAATTACAACAGGCGATGTGTGTTGTCTGTTTCCTCGAAAAATACACACATATAAATACACACAATCGCTATCATTCTTCTCTTTCTCTCCCAATTAAAAAAAAAACCTGTTCTCAATGCTATTAGTTTAAGTTAGCATAATTAATACTGTGGATTTGAAGGCCCTTTTTCTCATTATTAACATTATTATTATTTCTTTATTGAACGAGGACTCTCATAGGTACAAAAGACGCCAAAGGCCAGATAGCTAAAAGTGAATTTCCATCTGCAGTCTTTGTGCAAGAATTGTGTCTTGATGCCAATCATGTTATGTGAACAATTTTGTTAAATATTTTGAGAACAAAAACACTGAGGATGTAGTTGGAATGCTAAGAATCATATTTTCCAAAAAAATAAATAAAGATGTTTCGGGGTTGATGTGACTCATTTTGATAGAGGAGATCACATAATTCAAAGAAAAATGGTGACACAGAGTTGCAGGGTATCAGAACTAAAGATACTACTTAACAGCTTTAAATATTCACATCATCTCAAAAAAAGGAGGACACACTCACTACTCACTAGTATGAAAAGCAAACAGCCAAGCTTCTAAAAACACTGCAGCTCTTCTGCCACTTCTATTGAGGCAAACATTCAGAAACACACACAGGGGAATTTGGGTTGCTGCCACTAAGCCTGCATGTAGTGTCAGGCTTAGCTTTTCCCCAGTCAGGGTAAGCTTGTCTTTGTCCAGAGTTTCAACTCTACTGCCAACATAAAGGTCAAACAATTACTGGCCCACCTTTCTGTTTCACATTGCTCTTTTCAGCTCGATGTTCGGTGTGTGTGTGTGTGTGTGTGTGTGTGTGTGTGTGTGTGTGTGTGTGTGTGTGTGTGTGTGTGTGTGTGTGTGTGTGTGTGTGTGTGTGTGTGTGTGTGTGTGTGTGTGTGTGTGTGTGTGTGTGTGTGTGTGTGTGGTGTTGAATGTCAGCTTGTAGGTCACAGATTGCTGGTATAACAGCATTTTAAAGTGGCCCCTTTTCCACGTTGTTTCATATCTCTCTCTCAGTGTCTCAAACACCTTGGCCCCGTCGCAGCACAGTTCACCTCCTCAGTTCAGAGGTCTGATATAAAGGGCGACATCCATTTTTTGGTTTCGCTTTAAAGTGTTTCAGCTTGAGTAAAAGGCACAGAGGGTAGAGTGGCATGGAATAAAAGCAGAGAGTGGGATGACGTGAAGAGGCTGATACCCCCTCACCCTGCCTACAATATATATTCAATTAATAAAAGTGAAATACATCCAAATTAATCTGTGATAAACGACACGTTTAAATAATGCATATCATTCAACAAAACATGAAGCGTCTGCCAGTTCCTCAACCTGCTTTGCTTTTTCACTGCCATGCAATACATGGTAAAAATCTGCGCTTTTTATACTCATGTTAATGTATTATTCATTGCTCATTAGAACTATAAACCCTTCCATTCTTGCCTCAGTTTTTTGTCCTGTCCCAATTAACCCAAATTGGAGTTACATGTGGACAATTCTTATAGCCAACCCTTACAGACTCAACTGCCAAAAAGTAGGTAAAAGGTATGTAGCATGTTTTATGTTTATCTCAACGCTGATATATTTTAAGGCAGATCAGACATTCTTTTCTAAATGTTATTGGCTTTGAAAAAACATTATCTTTTTTCCCTCTACAATGATGTCTTTTGAAAGGAACAGCCTCAGAAACGGCATCTGTTGCTTAAAATTCAGTGACTGGACCTGTCTCATTGGAGAAGAGGGGAACAATACTGATTGGACTGGTTTGCGATCTTCTTGAACTCCATATATTGGCTTGACTGAACTATTGTGAACTTCCCTCAGGACTCTAACACTTTAATCAAGGAGTGATTTACAAACAGCACACACTTTGCCTGCATTGCCTTCTAAATGTTGAAAAGCTTTAAAGCCGTAAACTATAATTGCAATTTAACACACCTTGTATTCTCTGTACAGTCCAACTCATCTTAAGATTGCTGAATCGTTGTTTTCCTCCCTATACGTACACAAGTACTATTGTAATTAACACGATGGAGCACGTACTCTACTGTACATAATAATAATAATAATAATAATAATAATAATAATAATAATAATAAATGGAATTTATAAAGCGCCTTTCAAGGGACCCAAAATATATATATTCATTGTTTTGCTTTGTGGTTGGTCAAGCATGGAGTTTATAACGCATGCTTATTCAGGCAGGGTATCTAAACCTTCACACACTCATATGGTGGCCCGTCTTTCAGTGTGTAATTGACTGACTGAAGAGAGACTGTTTGCCTGAGTGACTGGCTCAGCAGCTGACTGATCCACTAATTGAGTCTCTGGGTTTGTGAGTGACTGGCTGGCTAAACGATTGAGACTGACAGACTGCCGGGCTGGTAAAAACATTATGGGTTGTTTCGTCAAGCAAAACTTTGAGAATGTAGGGTTATTTGCCTTCCAGCTATTTATATTTAGTTAAAAATGCCTATCGCCAGATGGCACATCATTGGTTCACACCCAAACACTGAGGACTTAGCAACAGAGATTTGTCAGTTCATTTCATTTAGCTTATGCTTTTGTCGAAAGCATTTTACAATAAGTGCAATAACCATGCTGGTGAATTAATTCCAACCTTTTAAACTACAACTTTTTCTTGTTTGTGTGTTTGGTTAATGGTTAAGGTGGGTTTTCAGTCTGTGACGTGAGATGTGTAGACTTCCTGCTGTCCTCATATCTAATGGAGAGTTTGTTCCCCCATTGTTGAGCCAGGATAGGAAACAGGCATGTTTTTGTTGAGGGGTAATGGGGTACAACTCACAGTAAGGGAGTAAGGAGCCGATTGGCAGATGCAGAGCAAAGGGAACGGGTCTGATTGACAATCCTTCCCTCTGGAAGTCAAATTTGTTAACCACTGAATATCCATTTATAGGCAACATTTGCTGTAGTGTGGCTTACCCAGGGGCATAACATTTGGGAACACTCAAAACATTATTGATCCCGGGTAAAGTTCTATATATATTTTCTTAGTACATCGAGGTACGTTTTTTTTCCTGTGTCTAATTGTGACCTCATGTTATGATTGGGAATCCACTTTCTTACAAAGACTACCTTATTTGAGATATATACCCAGATAGGGTAATATGCAAAAATGCCTTATATTTATTATTATTATATTTAGCAAAATGCACTTTTTTGATGTCTTTTATATGTGTCCCCGGTGTGTCAGGAGACTCACTAATGGCGCTTTTCCACTGCAGCACGTAGCAAGGTTTAAGCGCTTTTTTTTGCTTTTCCACCAGGGGTAGTTCCGGCTTAGGGCCTTTTTTCTGGCCCTACAAAATCGAGTTTCTTACCGGGCCAACAACCGGGCTGAATATGCTAAACTAGTGACGTGATCACTCTCGACTGCTGAATGGTCAGAGAGAATCGCTAGCAAGGGGGCTACAACTACAACAAAATGAACATATTTTTCCGTGATTTAATTGTCATACACGTTTCAAAATGATACCGAAGTATCAACATACTGAAACCGGTCTGCAGACAAGACGGCAGGCGGAAAACCTTTTAATCAGAATCAGAAACAGCGGAGAATAAACAGAAGGGCAACCATGGCAATCATGCGCGGGAAGTCTTCTTCGCTGCTTTTGAGGCAGGAGTACAGCGCCACTTACAGGCCCGGCATATGTACTACAGCGTCTCCAGCGCTTTCGAGCGGTCTCGTGTGAACGAACACGTTTCTGGTGCCTATTGCGTGTGGACGGAAGACTTTTTTGATACAGATTTCGGTCCGTTTGCGTTATCGTCCTCTACAGTTCTCCATCAGATAGACGGTTCGGCCACACGAGGCCGACATGGAAACGCAGAAAACGATAACGGGTCGCAAGTTGGGTAGATCTGCGGACGAAACGCTCTGGGGGGCCAAACGGCTCCGTGATTACGCCCTATAACGATAATTTCCTGCTAGTGCTAGTTCCTGACAGTCCACCCAGCAGGAGCTTCCAGCTAGATTTGATCGATATGGACATAAACGCGAGTGAAGTCTAATCGGACAGGAGAGGAGACACGCAGCTCTGCATGATAACCTGCAGCTCCGCCCGCTGTGATGGAGCGATGAGCGGACAAAACACACACTTCAAGTTAGATCATCACCCTTAGCTATTTTAATTACCTCTCAAACTACCTAAACTAGTTAAAAATATGCTGATTTTTACTGTCGGGTAGGGGTGTAACGGTATACGTATTCGTACCGAAAATATTCGATATGGGCCCTTCGGTTCGGTACACGTGTGTACCGAAGTGTACCGAAGTGTACCGAAGTGTACCGAACGAATATAACGTTAAACGTAAAAAATTGAGAACGTGAAAAACGTTTTGGAAGTAATCTCAGGTGCTGCGTCGCAGCGTTCGAGTAGCATGTTCCTGCAGCCCATGCTCTGGGCGGGGCTGCAGGAACGCAGCGTTCAGTGTAATTTCAACGCATCATAGAGCGACCAAGTCATTTCATTGGACGAGAGGCATACTATGAGAGCTGATCACAGGGATGCGTTCAAATGTAGTCAGTTGTTTGAGGAACTGTCGAAATGGCGAACGCAGATAAAGTTGAGCTCGAAAATCCTCCAGCATCATTGAAGTCTCCGGTTTGGGAACATTTTGGTTTCGCAGTTACGTACAAGGATGACGGACAAAGACAGGTGGACCGAACCAAAGCTGTTTGTCGGCATTGTTCAACTAAAATGTATTACGCGGCTGGCAATACATCAAACTTGCACACTCATTTGAAAAGGCATCACCCGAACGTGAATATCACCGGTACCAAAAGACTGAGGTGCAAACCCAACTCCAACTAGCATTTAAGCCTCCACCACTCGCAAAAAGTTCAGTATCACTGCCATGTTAGCAAAGCGCTACCTGGCTGTATCTGCTACCTCTGTCCCTAGCGAGAGGGTGTTCTCCACAGCAGGAGACATTGTTAGTGCCAGCAGTTGCTATTGCTTTCGGCAAGCAATAGGCGCGTTCACACCAAGTACTTTTCCCACAAAGGTTCCTGAGAACTCTTTAGCTCTCATGAACTAAGTACACCGGAAATAAGTCCCTGGGGGTGGATTCGGCAAATGAAGCCGCTGACGTCACTTCTTCTTCTTCTGCTTTGGGCTTACTGGCAGGCCGCAAACAACTTCACGGCGTATACTGCCACCCAAAATCCCCGGCCGGAAGTCCCCGGAGTTAGGGACTGGCTTCAGTATAAGCTGCTGGGACTCCCAGCAGCTTCTAATTTAGTTCCTGGGGCTTTTTGATGTGAACGCAACTAAATCATAGTTCTCAGGAACCTTTGTGGGAAAAGTACTTGGTGTGAACGCGCCTACTGGCACTGTTCTGAGTTTGTTAATCTGTCAAAATGACGGACTGCTTTCCGCCTTCCGAGTAAATCGCCAGAACGCCGACACCTCATCTCCACCGCTCCCATGTTTTATTTTGTGTTGTCATAAGTTAGTCTCTCTGCGTTTCTGCGCTGGGCTAATGCTAATAATGCTAATGCGAGAATAATAAAATGGCGGCTTCACAAAACTTTTTGGGAGTTTTACGGGGCGTGGTTTGCATTCCGCCCAGCCAATCAGACATAGGAACCTTTTTCTCCCACGAAAGTCCCTGCTCTCTAGCAGGAACTGAAAAGGGGGTAAAAAAGGTTCTCATGAACTAATTTAGTTCCTGGGGCTTTTTGGTGTGAACGCAACTAAATCGTAGTTCTCAGGAACATTTGTGGGAAAAGTAGCCACTTGGTGTGAACGCGCCTAATGTGGACAAGTTCATTTTTCTTTAAAAAAACATGAAAATACAATGACAAGCAAGCAAGTCCTAATTTCAAGCTGGCTGCTTAGTTGAGTACTAGTAGCCTACTATACAGTTCAAGTACAGATTATTTCAGTTCATCGAAATGCTGCACCTTAATGTTTATTTTATTATATTTTGTATTTATTTGAGTGAATATTCACAGTTTAATAATAATTAAAAACCCAAAACAAATGTGTTATGTTTTGTGAGTACTAGTACAGTAAAGTTAAAATACAGATTATTTCAGTTCATCGAAATGCTGCACCTTAATGTTTATTTTATTATATTTTGTATTTATTTGAGTGAATACATTATTCACAGTTTAATAATAATTAAAAACGCCCAAAATATATTTCATGTTTTGTGATCATTTTTTCTGCTGTACCGAAAACGTACCGAACCGTGACCTAAAAACCGAGGTAAGTACCAAACCGAAATGTTTGTGAACCGTTATTCCCCTACTGTCGGGTCACTCATTACTGGATCAGCCAGCTGCATGAGACCACGGATACATACGGGCTGTCAGGAGAGGGGGAGGAAAAGAGAGGCTCCGTCCTCCGTGTATTATTCTTATATTATTATATAGAGTCGTTATTCATTTGTTTTAAAGCTCAATAAATAACAAAGAAGACCTTTGACCGGCACTTTTCAAATTTTGTCCGGAAGATTTCAACTTTAACGGACATGTTGACCGGCGAAACCCCACCTCTGCTGCTAAATCCAGCGTGGAGAATAAACAGAAGGGCAACCATGCATGCGCGAGAAGTCTTCTTCGCTTGTACATTAATTTAATATTCAGCAATAATAATATCTCGGCGTCAAAAAATGTAGTGTTTTAGTGTGCAACACTACATTTTCACCTTAAATTCACTTTTTCTCACAAACGTAAGATTAGCCACATGCTAATGCTAACTGGAGATGAAGAATTTTCAGAATAAAAGTTTTAAGTTAAGAGTGTGCGTGAACTTCCGTTTTTTTCAGAATAAAACAGCTTTAATTAAAACCGTAATATTTAATCTAAATGACGCCATATCAACATTGATTTGTATTTCTTACACTACAAAATGTTGTCAGACAGAAGGGTGTTTCCCTGAATATTGTCAGGCAATTATCATATGGATGTTTAGGGCTTGTAATTAACATGCTGCGCTTCCCCTTCTGTCTGCCCCCCCACCAAACTTAGGACTGTAATGTGGATTGCCTTCCTTCCTGTGTCTCATCTGTATAAATGACATTGCTTTTCTTTGTAACGGGGTCAGATCCTGGTACTATCTACTAGTGCAGGACCTCTGTCCTTTCCAGCTGGAAATATGATTGATTCTGTTAAATGCTATAACTCTTTATTAAATAACACAACTTTGGTTTAACCTTGTATATTTGTTCTTTTCTTACCAGAAGGTGATTAAGTGTGGAATTTCCACCACACAAACCACATCAAGGATTATTTCTGAAACAGCATGGAGCTCAAATGCTTTTTCTCTCCCGGGTTTACCACAAGGTAAGTACCTTTTTATATCCTGCATTTTTCTTTTTTAAAGCTACGGACCCAGAATCAGCTCTTCTCTAACAGGGCTGAAATAGAGGGGTATGAGGCATGGCTAGAATGGGTGATCTGTTTGGTATTTTGAGCAAAACATTTCATAGACATTATATATCTGAGACCTATGATATACAGTAGGCCTACAAAATAGTTTAATAGAAGACCTTTAAGAGATGTTCATGTTCTGTTCTAGGACATAACATATGTCAGTCAGTACCTCACTGGTGATTATCTGAAATGTATATATGACTTAAAAAAGGGGTTGGTTAAATGAGACAATAAAACGCCACTAACAAGAAGAGGCAAAGCCTTGATTCATTAGATAATCAGAATGTTAGGATGCAAAGGTGAAAGAAAATGCTTTTTGGTGTGCATCATCCGTTGACTGAATCTGTTCACAACATTTTAAATTCTCATTTTATTTTATTTGATGGCACCTTTCCTTTATTTCCATGATCTGGCTTACTGTATCTCAAATGAGCCTGTTGATTTTGCGAAGAGCAATCCTGCTTGCCTCAGGCGATCCACATTTAAATATTACTGTTCTCTTTCTGGCCTTTGACTGGTTCACTGATTGAACCACGAATAAGAAAAAAAAGTTTCAGAGAGGCCAAAACATGAGGGTCTTTCTATGATTTCTCATTCAGAGGATTCTAGTCCAACTGAGCCATCTGGTTACCGTTTTATTCTAAATAGTGGGCTCTGACTGGTTTGACATTTCACTCTGAACAACAGGCACTGATTGGTGAGGGAGCTGATACTGGGCCGGTACTGATTTCCAGCAGGCCGTGAACGAATGCACACACTTCCAAAAAGTCTGCATAGCCAATACATAAGGCATATACACAAAGTTAAAAAGAAAGTTTGTTTTTTTGGATGGAGAGAGTTGATGAAAATGGAAAAAGGAGAGTCTTTGTCACATCTTAAGACAACAACAAAAAAGTTAAAATATGCAAGATAAATCTCGGACGAGTCCCCTAAGTCTTTAGGTATAAACCAGCCCGATCTCACCAGAATGCGTACAAATGACACGACTTTGAAAAGTCGTGCAATAGATACGTAGAAGTCCGTTTTTTGCATGCATATGATACGCCCACGTTACGTTTGTTATGAACGTATGTTAAATACGTTTCTTTTCTACAATTTTCTCCCACGTTACGTTTGTTGTGAACGTATCTTAAATGCGTTTCTTTTCTACATATCTTTGCCATTTATTTAATCCTAACCCTAACCATAACCCAATAAGCTGTTAAATGCGTTTATTTTCTACATATCTTTGCCATTTATTTAACCCTAACCCTAACCATAACCCAATAAGCTGCTGTGTCGTTTATTGCACCGCAAACATTAAAACTCTCATTGGAACTGCGATCAAGCCTGAAGCCACAGAGCTCTTTGTTTTAATGTTTGAGGTGCAATATCAGCGTATCATATGCACGCAAAAACGGAGTTCTGCGTATCTATTGCACGACGTGTAAAGTTGTGTCATTTGTACGCATTCTGGTGAGATCGGGTTGGTATAAACCATAGGTATAAACACACACACAGATGTTGAAGATGAATAGAGAGACAGCAATGGGAAATGAACCAAAGAGTGCCACAACATGACAACAGGGAATAGCTAAATTGAAATGTCATTTTGTATTTATCACAAAACAGTGATGACTCTGTGAGAGTGATTGTGTGTGTGTGTGTGTGTGGGGGGGGGGGGGGGGTTGGGAAGAGCATGATCGAGAATAATTTTTCCCAGATGTGTGTGTTTTTGCAAATATAGTACAAACGCAGAACAAATATATACATTTGTTGCTAATAAAATCCCCTATTCTTCAAAATGGAATGTTTTATAAAAAAAAGTTATCAACTAGCTACCAAGCCTTTCTGGTTCAACATATATTTATATATAGTGTTATCTTTTTGTGTGTGTGTGTGTGTGTGTGTGTGTGTGTGTGTGTGTGTGTGTGTGTGTGTGTGTGTGTGCATTCTACTGTATTAAAGGAGGAATTTATATTGCATTTGTATTTTTTATATCTGTTTTTATGACAGATTTTTGTTTTCTGCACTCTGACCATCCGAATGTTCTTCTTTTGGAATAATAAAGTTTGCCTTGACCTAATTTATAGATTTTTGACAAGGGTTAGGGTTAGTCTATATAGCAATTATGAATTGCCATCTGGGTACATGAAGGGTAGCTTTGCAGATATGCGCCTGAAAAATAGATCATAAGAGCAGAGAATCCTATTAAGGGCGAAGGTGATGCAAAAAGAAAAATTCTGAACATGTACTGAACAATGAGAAAAGAAAGGTTCAAGGTTCTTTATTTGTCATACGAACATAGCTACAGAGTAGTTATGTCGATGAAAATCTTAGGTCACAGGCTTCTCCAACAGTGCAACACAATAATACAGAAAAACAGACAAATATAGTGCAAGTAAATATTAAAAAGTAAATACAAAAAGAAAAATAGTTTAAAAAAAGTGAAATAGTGAAATAAGAGTCTATATGCAAGCTATTGGAATGATATATTAGATAAATAGATACATAATTACTAAGTAGCAGATGAATGTTATGGATGTTGTTTCAGCAGTTCAGTTGTTTAGCAGTCTTATTGCCTGTGGGATGAAACTGTCACTGAATCTGGTGGTTTTTGTCCGGATGCTGCGGTAACGCCTGCCAGACGGCAGCAGACTGAACAGTTTGTGGCTGGGGTGATGGGGGTCTTTTATAATCCCGAGGGCTTTCTTCCTGAGCCGCTGGGAGTTTTCACCACCCTCTGTAAAGCCTTACGATTGAGGGCGGTGCAGCTGCCGTACCAGGCCGTGATGCAGCCAGTCAGGATACTCTCTATAGTGCACCTGTAGAAGTTGCAGAGTATCCTGGAGTCCATGTTGAACCTCCTCAGCCTGCGGAGGAAGAAGAGCCGCTGTCGAGCTCTTTTGGTGATGGTGGTGGTGTGAAGAGTCCATGTCAGGTCCTCAGTGATGTGGACACCGAGGAACCTGAAGCTGCTGACTCTCTCCACCGTAGTCCCATTGATAGTGATGGGGGCGTGTCCCTCTCTCTGCTGCTTCCTGTAATCCACAATCAGCTCCTTTGTTTTGCTGAAGTTGAGATGGAGGTTGTTATCCTGGCACCAAGATGTCAGGTTTTCAACCTCCTCTCTGTACACCGTCTCGTCGCCGTCTGTGATCTGGCCGATGGCGGTCATGTCGTCAGCAAACTTCACGATGGTGTTGGAGCTGTGTGTGGCCACGCAGTCGTGAGTGAACAGGGAGTAGAGAAGAGGGCTGAGCACGCAGCCTTGAGGGGCTCCGGTGTTGAGGATCAGGGTGGAGGATGTGATGTTTCCCACCCGCACTGCCTGGGGTCTGCCTGTCAGGAAGTTCAGGATCCAGTCACAGAGGGCGCTGTTGAGCCCGAGGTCTCTGAGCTTGATGACCAGCTTGGAGGGCACAATGGTATTGAAGGCTGAACTGTAATCAATGAGCAGCATTCTCACATATGTGTTCCTCTGGTCCAGGTGTGAGAGGGCAGTGTGGATGGTGAGGGCTATGGCGTCGTCTGTGGACCTGTTTGCTCTGTAGGCAAACTGCAGGGGGTCCAGAGAGTCAGGGAGGGAGGAGGTGATGCAGGTTTTGACTAACCGCTCAAAGCACTTCATGATGATGGAAGTGAGTGCTACTGGGCGGTAGTCATTGAGACTGGTGATCTTTGTCTTTTTGGGGACAGGAACGATGGTGGAGTGTTTAAAACATGTGGGGACTACAGACTGCAGCAGGGACCTGTTGAAGATGTCTGTGAACACCTCTGCCAGCTGAACTGCACACACCCTGAGAACACGGCCAGGGATGCCATCAGGTCCAGGAGCCTTGTGTGGGTTAACCCTTTTAAAGGATGTACACACATCTGCCCTGTTCAAAACACAAGGGCAGGGCTCCTGGTCCTTCTCTGCACCCCCCGCCTGGCTGCTCTCAAATCTCTGGGAGAGATGCGCATGCAGAAACTCCCGCAGCACCCCCCGCTGCTCCTTTGTAGTCTGTCATTGTTCTTAGTCCCGCCCACATGTTCCGGGTGTTACAGCCTTTTAAGTCAGCTTCCACCTTCTCTTTGTATTGTCTCTTTGCGCTGCTGATTGCGCTCCGGAGTTCATACCTAGAATTTCTGTACTCCTCCAAATCTCCAGCTCTGTGCGCGATAGTGCACGCTTTCAGTTTGCCACGCACCTCGCCGTTTATCCAGGGCTTTTGATTTGGGAATGTTCATACAGAAACCTTCGGTACCACGTCATCGATGCATTTCCCAATGTAGCAGATGGCCGTATCCGTGTGTGTGTGTTGATGTTGTTGTCCTCAAACACACTCCAATCCGTAGATGCAAAGCAATCCTGCAGTGCTGAATCTGACTCCTCACTGCATCGCTGTAGTGTCTTTGTTACCGGTCTGTCCCTTTTAAGTTTCTGCTTGTAAGCAGGCAGCAGCAGCAGTGAGATGTGGTCTGATTTGCCGAAGGGAGGGCGAGGGAGAGCCTTATATCCATATAAGAAAGACGCTAAAGTAAAGTTGAAGCATTAAGTGATCACTTTTAATATTTAGTTGTTTATTTCTATTTTTTTTATCTTATTTTCTCGTCCCTGTTGTGTGATTGTTCGCATTTCTGTCCCCCCCACGGCCCCTTGTCCTAATGTAAGCGTCATTGGGTTTCTTGAAAGACGCTTTATAAATGAAGTATAAAATATAAAACATACCCAAAAAAAGGATATATCCATTAAAAGCTGCCTAAGTTTCTAGATAATTAAAACACCAAAGGTCTTAAATTACAATTGACCTGCTTTGGGGATAATTGTTGGGTGAAAATAATATTGGCCACAGTAAATTCAGATTCATTAATGTGGGGCACTGTCCCTCCATGAACCTTAATATTTAGACTTAGGTTAGCATTTTACATTATACAATGAAATCCATTCATTATACAATGAAATCCATTCATCATCTGAATATGACAAGAGTTTGATATTCTGAAGACTTTTTTTAATAATAATAATAATACATGTGACTTGTATAGCGCTTTTCTAGAAACTCAAAGACGCTTTGACAGAGAATAAAAAATAGATAAATAAAAAACAACAAAAAAACAAAGAAAAATACAAAAAGAGATAAACAAAGCAGAAAATAGGGAGGTGGGGGGGTCAGTGGTTGAATGCATTGTTGAACAGGTGGGTTTTGAGTGATGTTTTGAATGCTGTGAGGGAGGAAGAATCTCTGATGGATTGGGGTAATGAGTTCCAGAGGGTGGGTGCAGCAACGGAGAAGGCTCTGCCGCCCCAGGACTTGAGGTTGGTCCGGGTGGGGAGGGACAGGAGGTTGGCAGTAGCAGAGCGGAGGGAGCGAGTGGGAGTGTGTCTGTGGAGGAGGTCAGTTAGGTAGGATGGGGCCAGGTTATGGAGGGCTTTGTATGTCATTAGGAGGAGTTTGTACTAAATTCTCTGGGGGATGGGGAGCCAGTGGAGCTTGATGAGGACGGGGGTGATGGGGCCACGGATTTGGGTGTGGGTGAGTAGACGGGCGGCGGAGTTCTGGATGTATTGAAGTTTGTTGAGGATTTTTGCAGGTGAACCATAGAGGAGGCTGTTGCAATAGTCCAGACGGGAGGTGATGAAGGCGTGGATGAGGGTTTCTGCAGTAGTGGTGGAGAGGGATGGACGTAGACGGGCGATGTTTTTGAGGTGGAAGAAGGCTGTCTTGGTGATCTGTTTGATGTATTTGTTGTAGGAGAGGGTTTGGTCAAATATGATGCCTAGGTTCCGGATGTGAGGGGAGGTTTGAACTGGGAAGCCAACTATGTTGAGGGTGAAATTATCGATTGGTGTGGTGAGCTTTTTTGATCCAATGATTATTACAGTATCTCAGATTTATCGCAGTTGAGTTTCAGGAAATTGAGTTGGAGCCAGGATTTTATTTCAGTGATGCAGTTTGTCAGGATGGAGTGGGTAGCAGTGGAGATGGACTTGGCGGAGATGAGAAGCTGGATGTCGTTGGCAAAGCAGTGGAATTGAAGTCCATGGCGGCGGTGTAAGTGACCAAGGGGAAGCAGGTAGAGGATGAAGAGGAGGGGGCCGAGAACTGAACCTTGGGGGACACCTTGGGGGAGGGGAGCGGTGGGGGATTTGCAGTTATTGATGTAGATGAACTGGTTTCTGTCCGACAGGTATGATGTGAACCAAGAGAGGGCAGTGCCGGTGATGTTGAAGGTGGTTTCAAGACGGGTGAGGAGGATGGAGTGATTGATGGTGTCGAAGGCAGCGCTGAGGTCAAGGAGGATGAGGATGCTGAGGTCAAGGAGGATGAGGATGTTGAGATCTTTATTTAGATCAACCAAGCAAAATCCAATTGTCCTCGTTTATCAAGAGATGAGCCATTGCCACATCCAACTGACTTTGAAAGAGCTTGTCACATATTATGTTATAAATCATTATCATATGAAGGAAATCAAGCTGTATGGTTAGCAACATGGCTTTCACTAGCAGTTAGTCTACTCTCCAAACTAAAATCAACTTTGTTAGGTAGCTTATTAAAATATTTAGTTTTCAATCACTCTGTTAAGCTACCTCTGCATAACTACTGTAGAGTAGGGTTAGGCAGTGTTGTAGTTTTATTTTGTAATAGTCTAATAAATATAAAATCATTGCCAGTGTTATCAGTTGCAAGTGTGTATTTGTTGTAATAATGACGAAAACATAATAGGCAGATTTCACAGTAATTATAATAAAAACGTAGCTCAAGCATTTATGCAACTTGATTTGAAGCGTGTGTGTGTGTGAGGGGCAGCACCGTGTGTGTGTGTCGGGTGACCAGGTGTCCCTCACTGTGCGGGACTGCACACACAGACAGCATTTTTGTCCCGTGTCCCACAAATTGAGACTATGTCCCGCATTGCAGTGACAGTCACGCAGAAAGGCCGGATCGGTTCGCTGACAGCCGGCACCGCCCTTTATTATGATATTGTCTAAACGGCATCATGTAAGTTGCGCTGACAGGCGACACAGAGGTCCACACACAGTCCCCCCCCCGTTGACAGTTCACGAGCGCGTGCATACTGTCTCCCCCCCACCACCACCACCCCCCCCACCTAGTAAAAAAATCCCCACTACACCACTGGGGTTACCCCCTGATCCCACCGGGAGCGTCTGCGCCACGCCACGCCACGCCACGCTACGTTGCGTCTGCTGGGTTTTTAGCATTCACGGCCACTCTAGTCAATGGGTGCTATCCCACCAGACCCGCCGCCACGCTACGCCGCGACGCGAAGCGTCCCAGAAGCTCCTCGCCGCAAGGAATTTCTAAAATATAGGATGAATCCTATTTTTGACGCGGCGCAGCTGTAAGGTAATGTCGGGCAGGCAGGAAGTGGAACGTTCAGACCATATATAGCATATATACACACACACTTTTGCAGCCCCTATCCCTCCAGTCTTTCAAGTAGGAGGAGAAATGCCAGCGTTCTCCTCCGGTTTACAGGCACTGTGTAAATTATATATATAGAATAATTATGATGATGAATGCATTGTTTTACCACTAAAATACAGCAACATATCTTTGATTCATGTCGTTTATAACTGGGATATTACAATTATTCTTAACTTTGTCTGTAGTCTACAACACAACAAAATAGGAAATAACAACAATAAACACGATTTAAACAGACACAAACATAAACCATGTAACTACGTAGCCTACTTGTAGAAGTACAAATGTCCAGGAAATATTCCAAAATCAACAACAACTGCGAGGCTGCACATATGACGCTCCTCTTCCGCAACGTTTTGAAACGCGCCTGGTGGGTTACGACGCAGGAGGAGGTCGCAGCAGGGCTCAGCCACAACGTAACGTAGCGCAGACGCTCCCAGTGGGATCAGGGGGTTAGGGTTGGACAATGGTCTCTGGTAGAAGTTTATGTCTAGGGCTTTTATTGTGATAGGGAGAACGCCATTGGGAGGCAGACAGAACTGCGCAGTGAAAGCGAGGCTAAAAGGGAACCTATATAAATATGGTGTCATTATTCTAAAGCTATTAACTTGTGCTATCAACATTTGAGGAGCTCTTTTCCAAAACGCTATAAAAGCCAAATTGAAAATTTAGTTTGTTGTGCCATTTTTGCTGTGTACTGAACCTATTCACTGCTCTATCAACGTTTCATGCCAAATCGCTATATATCCTATATATATATATATATAAATTTAATATTAACAAAATGTGTGGGTCTAGGTAAAAAATGTCATTTTCCTGACAACTATTAAAATGGATATATAGCGTTTTGGAAAAGAGCTCCTCAATTTACTACGAGTGAAGTTAAAGCGAAAATGTAGCGACTTCAAATGAATTTCCTATATGATAAAAAACCTCAATTAAACAAAGATTTATTACGCAGACCACATGTGTCAAACTCAAGGCCCGGGGGCCAAATCAGGCCCTTGGTGGATTTAATTCATGCCCGCAGGATCATTTTTAATTACTATTAGATCTGGCCCGCCGGTATATATTGCACACACACCTTCACTCAACCCTGAGGA
This sequence comes from Gobionotothen gibberifrons, assembly GCA_943591055.1. Taxonomy (NCBI): domain Eukaryota; kingdom Metazoa; phylum Chordata; class Actinopteri; order Perciformes; family Nototheniidae; genus Gobionotothen; species Gobionotothen gibberifrons. The sequence goes on along the minus strand of CALSBZ010046679.1, from coordinate 238,215 downwards.
TTTAATAATAATAAAAATGATAAATTATATTTCTATAGCGCTTTTCTTGAACCCAAAGATGCTTTACATTTGGGAGGGAGGGTAGACAAACAAAACAAAAATGAAACAAAGAAACAAAACAAAACAGAAAAGCAGTCAGGAGGAAGTTGGTTGAGAGGGGGGGGGGGGGGGGGCTTATGGATATACAGAGTTGAAGAGGTGGGTTTTGAGGCGGGACTGGAACAGGGTGAGGGAGTTCCAGAGCTTTGGGGCTGCCACAGAGAAGGCTCTATCCCCGAAGCTCCGGAGTTTGGCCTTGGGGGTGGAAAGCTAACCGGCTGAGGTGGATCTGAGGGTGGTTGGTAGAGGATGAGGAGGTCTGTGAGGTAGAGGGGGGCAGATGGTGGAGGGCTTTGTAAGTGAGGACCAGGAGTTTGTAATGGGTGCGGTGTGAAACGGGGAGCCAGTGGAGTTCTTTGAGGACCGGGGTGATCTGATGCCATGATTTGGTGTGGGTGAGGAGTCTGGCGGCTGCGTTCTGGACACGCTGGAGTCTTTTGAGGGATATAGTGCTGATGCCATAGAGGAGTGAGTTGCAATAGTCAAGGCGGGAGGAGATGAAGGCGTGAATGAGTCGCTCAGCTGCAGGGCGGGTGAGAGAGGGACGGAGTTTAGCAATAATGCGGAGGTGGAAAAATGAGGTTTCCTCAGCTCAGAGCCTGAACCCAAACATTGATGAACTTGCACCCAAGATGAGATGCCAAGTATCTGGCTTGAAGTAGCATCACAGCAGCACACTGAGTTGCAATGGATGTTTCCTTCTGCACTTTTTTGAAGCTGTTGTTGGCCTGTGGAAAAATGTAATCATAAGAAAAGTCTCCGGAAAAGCTGCAGATAGAGCCATAAGAAATTAAGGCAACTGATTATTTAATGTTTAATGTTGTTTTTACAGGCAATAATTTAAGCTTTGTTAGTTCCAGGTTTAATATGTGCAATAAGTTCATTTCAATACGTTTTGCAATAAACATTGAACCAGTCCGGCCCTTGACTAGTACCCATTTTATTATTTTGGCCCACTGTGTATTTGAGTTTGACACCCCTGACGCAGACAGATATAGCAAACCCTAAGAGATATCTCTGAGGATACCTGGGAATGGGGAACAGAAAAGATAAACTGGAAAAATATAAAGGGAGAAGCTAAGACTAAATACACAAGGGAGGAAGGAAGAAAATGCACTCAAATGCGTAAAACACTCAGAAAGCAGAGCAATTAGACACTGGGCAAGGATGTGATAACAGATTAAACATTGAATACATGGTGACATTATCATGATTTGTCATAAGTTTATTAACAGGAAAATAATGGACAAGAAGCTTGTGATGATTAGAAGAAGTGGGGAAAACACTTTTAATCTCTATTGAAGGTACAGAGATGTTGTTTCCTCCATTTTATTGCCTGTCTCTGTCTACTGAAACCTGCTTGTATCTGTCAGAAATATCTATTACTTTTATGTGACATGACAATGTTTTTGATCTCGCAGAGCAATAAGCAGCTCTGAATGTGACAGTTATATTTGTTTACATGTCAAACTAATAAATAAGAGACATTTCAAAACAACCACATACATACAGTGCATGCACTGACAAGTGTAACGAATACATGTATGCTCAGGAGTATTAATAAATCAGGCTGTTGCTATAATCTTACATGTATGTGAGTTAATTATAACTGTATTATCCACATTTGTATTCATAGGCACGCACCAGGAACTCATTGGTAACTAATAAGAAATGTTGGCTCGTCTAACATGATCTTTACGGCTGTCTGAAAAGTTCAATTATTGCAAGAATATTCCACCATAATTATTATGTCATGACTTTGTTATACAGTATAATAAAGTCTACGTATTTGTTTAAATAAACTTCCTCAGTTGGTTTAAGGCATCCAAATATCAGGTGTTGGATGCTGTTTCACAGTTAGATGGCAGGATTACAATTCGGTAGACATGTTTATACATTGCTAGTTTTCTAACTGCCAACTTCATAAAAAAGCTAAACAAAATGGGGCGAAGCCTGCGAGCTAGTTCAGGCAGTCAACTCGAGCACCAATGATACATTAACACGTGACGCACCTTGTCCCTCTTACAACCAACCAAACACATTCTCCTAAACATGCCGATCTATTTAAGCTGCCAGGTCTTCCTGCCTCTGCCTCGCTAATGCTGCTGCTGCTGCTGCCACTGCTGTGTTCACTTGCTATTGCTACGTTCATGTTGCTGCTACTTGCCTGCCCCACCACCACCCCAGCTTCCACCTGTAGGCTCGGGGGGATAGTTATCTAATCATCACTCAATGTTCTTTGTAAATCTGTGGAGTGATGAGGCCGAGCCTAGACGCCAAACTTAAACGATATGCTGCTTATAATAAACATTGTCTGACTGAAATGGCTAAAAGTGTCGATGAGATTGATGCAGCTGTACAAGTTGATATAAAACCACAAATAATACATCTTGAATTAACATTTCTTTTGATGAATGTGAATAAATGCTAACTGTTCCACTCTAATGGCTACCACAATATTTACAGTATATTATGAATGCATCTAAATAAAAAATTAAATGTATAGAACTGTTTCTATAGCAGGTAGAGTAGGATAGTAACTTTAGTACTGATAGTTACTAACTGTAACTTAATGTTTCAAATATTTAACAATTAATGAATAACCAAGTTAAAAATGCATCTGTACCAAAAACGAGTATTGTATGTTAACTTCTTGCAAATGTGTACAGTTTTCTATGAGTTATTTCAGCTTTTATTTTAGTAAAGCGAGAAAAATGGTACACCTGCAAGATCTTATATAAAACAACTCTTTCTGCTTTGTAATCTTCCAGTGTTGTGAATAATATAGCAATTATATGTTACACGCAGTGCTATACATCTCTGCATGTTTATGCAAATTACATCCAAACCAGCTCAAAGTCTTTTTGACATTGACATAAAGTACGAGAGAATGGATAAAATGTACATAATAGAAAAAGATATGTGAAAAAAACAATGAGATAGTGTTCTTCCTCTTGTCATCAGCGTAGAATTAGATCAGTGGATGTTTTGTAGTAGGTTTGCCTTATTTTCTCTTCCTTCCTGTCATCTTCTTAAATGCTGTATTGTCCTTCCTTTCTTTCAACCTACATGACAGTCATGCAGTTATGAAACAGGGGAAGGAAATCTAGTCATGGCACCAGAGTGCTATTTATACCATCTAGCATGCCAAAGAAAGCAGGGAACATGGGTTCATATATTTGAGCAAATATTTCCATGAAGAAGATGCATTAGTATGATTGTAAAATGATTCACCTTACAGTGACTCATGGTAATTTATAATGTGATTTCAATCCCATCCTCAGACAAAATGGCTATATGTGTTTTCTGTGCAGGTTAAGCGACGACCTCTAGTGGTCATAGCAAGTTTTACGGGAACAAACACAATACGTACACCCAAGGAGACCGCTGTTCTTGTCACTATGTACATAAGTTACGTAATCAACTCAACATGATGACGTCACATACCTATTTATGAGCATAACCTTGTTACATAATTTATCAAACGCTAACCCGAACATTTAACTTTTCCGAAACCTTACTATTGCAGCCTCTAAACTGAAAGGGTAGCCGTCAATAGACGCCATAACGTCAGTCATATCAACGTGCCGTCCTTTAGTTGGTTAGTTTGTATGTTTGTAATTATTTTGATGATCCCTGATGGTTCTGAAGGCACAAGGGTTTTTTAAATGGCGATTCACATTTGACTGTAGCGCCATAAAGACAATTAAAACCCCAAACTAACATTAAATGCTAAAATAACCCAAATCCTGCGGCGGTTGAGGACTCTTATATCGTTTTGTCTGTCACAGTCCTCTCATTTCAGAACATCAGCCTTCAATAAGAATGTCTGAGCTGCAAAGTCAGAAGAAACGTTCAACTTTAAGACCAAAAACTTGCACTAGGTTCTGCCAAGTTGTATACAATAAATGAATTTAAAAATGATAAAGGTGTTCAAGAACTTGCTGGTCTAACAATGACTTATCTTACCACATTTCCTACATTATCCACATGTTTGAGACTGTAACCATTTCATAACTTGCACCACTACCTGGTAGTACCCAACAGTCATAGGTCGTTTTTGGATTAATTGGCAAACAACATATTCTGGAGGTGGTGTTTATGATTCCAGTTTAAGATAGATTTTTAAGAAGGCATGAGGACTCTCTCAAGAATTGTCCTCCTGCTATCTGTCAGTTGCCAAAAACTGTGTGCCAAAATGAGCCAAGAAAAAGAGGCTGAAAACTATAGAGAAGGCCTGGTAAATACAACAGAATGTAAGAAATCATGGATGGGTTCCAACAACCTCATTTTCTGAATCCCTCTTGAGAAGGATGGGTTTACTTCCCACTATTTTATCAGTGATTTGGAGCTAGAAAGGGACAATTGGCAAATTAGACAAAACAAAGCTTAAGACACACATGTATTGGCTTCTGCACTGGCAATTTTATCTGCTGCTTGTTGAATTCAGGGAATATACTCAAACTTGTATCTGTCCCTGTCGAAATAGATATTACTTTCTCTTTTTTTGTATATGTCACTGTTATCTGACAGCATTCCATCAAGTTCTGTTCAAAATATTGCCTCAAAGAAGAATAACATTCAGGTTCTAAACTACTTTACAAACTTGTCGTAAGTACTTGATGTCATTTCACAACGAGTCAAGTTTTATCTTATAGTTGTTTGATTATGAGGTAGAGGAAAGATTAAGTGACATTCTCAGGAATTTATTGGGACTCTAAATCCATTGTGGCATCTGTTCAAGACACTGTGGTGACCTACGTGGAATAATTTAGATAGATAATAATATCTGACTGTCATAACTTGTCTTGTTGTCAGTCATTGCTCAGTTTTATTGAGTACAAAATACTAATTTGGAAGTTCTGACAGGCAGGATATCTAACAATAAAGCAAGGAATTTCTCATATGTGTGTCTGTGTGTGTGTCCATCCCATATCTCTTATGAGAAATGTTCATCCGATCTACTCCACACTGGGCGGTGTATTGCTAATGACCCAAAGACGTGCAATGTTGAATAGGGTGCAAGAAAATGTCATCACTTCATTCGTCACTACAAAAAAACCCACAGAGAAAGGTACGTGCGTGTGTTGTGTTAGCTAGAAAGCTAACGTTAAGTTTAAGCTATGTTAGACTTGGTTTCAAATTGATTAAGCATTGCAAAGAGAAGACAAAACTGTAAATTAACACAAGAACCTCCAAGGGATTCATTTTGACTAACCCTGATACTGACGGGCTGTCAGGAGAGGGAGAGAGAGAGAGAGGAAAAGAGATGCCTCGTTTATTTCCCCTGTGTTATTATCAGAAGTTACTGTACACTGTTGAATAATGTAGTTCATCTACTTTTAGTAGTTTGTTTAAATGTTTTAATTATGTTGTTTTTGTTTGTAGAAGTGCATCATTCATTGATTTATTGTAAAATGAATCTGAACTTTTTGATCTGTTATGATAAACTGAAGCAATTTCTAAATTAACCCAATTAACCCTTGTGTTATGTTCACATTTTGCACCCTTTGGTAATGTTCGGGTCAAATTGACCCGGGACATATTTGA